>BQNB010110993.1:0-22443 GCA_026074375.1 Tanacetum coccineum
GCTATAGTCCTCTAGCACTCATTTGTGCAAAAGAAACCAAGTTAAAACGTTCAAAAGGGTGATTTTTAGGTGTTTTAAGGTATAAAAGTTCGTAGTTCTTCGTAGCGGTTTGGTATTCTCCTTGTAGTTCTTCGTAGCGGTTTGGTATTCTCCTTGTAGTTTATCGTAGCGGTTTGGTATTCTGCTTGTAGTTTATAGTAGCGGTTTGGTTTACTGTTTTGGCAGTTTATCGTTTTTGTTGTTTTTGACAGCGATTTGTCTTATTAGGCAGAGGTTTGTCAGTAGTGGTTTGTCCTCTAGTGTAGCGGTTTACTGGTAGAGATTTGATAATTGTAGCGGTTTGATCCGTAGCGGTTTACAGGTTTTTGAAGATAATTTCTCATAGCGATTTGGGAAACAAACCTCTGCCAATTTCATTTCTTTGTAGCGGTTTGGTGTTAATTCTTCATAGCGGTTTACCATATACTCTAGTAGTGGTTTGGCAGTTTAACTTCGTAGCGGTTTACCATTAGTAGCGGTTTATAGATAGCGGTTTGTTAACCTCTGGCCATTTTTCTTCATGGTAGCGGTTTGGTATAATTTCTTCATAGCGGTTTGATAGTAGCGGTTTGAGAGTAGCGGTTTGAGGACTAATCCAGCGGTTTGGTACACTGTTTGGAATTTGGACTGTTTTTTAAACTTGACAAACGTAACAAACTCAAACAACTAAACACTTAAACAAACATCACCACTTTTAACATACAATCACTAATCATTGTTCGATCAACTGAAGTCATTTCACAATCAATTAAGATGGCTAATCTTTCGGAAGATATCCAATGTGTCGGGTCTGATACCCGACCACCTATGCGTGATAGGACTGACTTTGCATCATGGCAACAACATATTCGACTATATTGTCGGGGTAAAGAGAATGGAGTGAACATACTAAAGTTGATTAATGAATGACCTTTTCAGATGGGAACATTTCGGGAAACACTTGCTGAAGGGAATAAAGGTGCCTTACATCTAGGTCCAGAACGACCTCGAGTCTATTCTGATCTTTCACCTGAAGATAAGGATAGGTATAACACTGACATGCAGGCAACAAATATCCTACTTCAAGGGTTACCAAAAGACATCTATACCCTTATCAATCATTACACTGATGCAAAAGACATTTGGGATAATGTGAAGATGCTCCTGGAAGGTTCTGAATTAACAAAAGAAGACAGGGAATCACAACTGTATGATGACTTTGAACACTTCCGTCAGAACAAAGGAGAAACTATTCACGACTACTATGTCCGGTTTGCCAAACTCATCAACGACATGCGGAACATCAAGATGACCATGTCCAAAATGCAGTTGAATTCAAAGTTTGTTAATAACATGTTGCCTGAATGGGGTAGATTTATAACAGCACTGAAACTAAACAAAGGTTTGAGGGACTCCAAATATGATCAACTGTATGCTTATTTGAAGCAACACGAGGCACATGCCAATGAGAACAAAATGATGTTGGAATGATTCACTCAACCCAATGTTGATCCTCTCGCCTTGATGTCTAATGTTTCACATCAACAATACTACTCACAATCATCTACCACTCTACCATCCACATATCTTCAACCACACTTTGCTGACAACCCTGAACTTGACTCAGGAGACTCTCTAATAGACAACTTAATTGAGAACTTAACCAACACAGTTACCATACTCACCCAATCATACAAAACATACCTTCCTCAAACCAACAATCAACTCAGAACTTCATCAAATGCAAGGAACCAAGCCGCAGTTCAAGATGGCAGGGTTGTTGTTCAAAATGTTCAGGGTCGACAGAATAGAGGACAGGGGAACAATGCACGGGGTGCAGGTACAGCTGGTTATAGGGGAGCTCAGAACAGAGTTGAGAATGCAAATCCAGGTCAAGCTAGGCAGATTAAGTGTTACAACTGCAATGGTATGTGCCACATTGCACGGAACTGCACTCAGCCCAAGCGACCATAGAACTCAAAATACTTCAAAGACAAGATGTTGCTGATGCAAGCTCAGGAGAATAGGGTAGCATTGGATGAGGATCAGTTACTGTTTATTGCAGGTGGATAAGACAATGTTATTGATGAGGATGTGGATGAGCAACCGGTTCAAGACTTAGCACTTAATGTGGACAATGTTTTCAGGCTGATGATTGTGATGCTTTTGATTCTGATATTGATGAGGCTCCTACTATACAGACTATGTTCATGGCAAATCTCTCATCCGTAGATCATGTTTTTGATGAAGCTAGTCCATCATATGATTTGGACATTCTATCTGAGGTACCAAATCATGACAACTATCAGGATGATGTTTGTGAACATCATGAAGTACACGAGATGCATGATGATGTACAACCAAACTACGTTGTTGACTCACATGCTGATTATACGAGTGATAGTAATATGATTCCGTATGATCAGTATGTAAAGGACAACGCAGTGCCAGTTGTACAAAGTAATGAATCTTCTGTACCAAATGATGCATACATGATGATATTAAATGATATATATGAACCGTCTACCCAATGTGTCTTTGTGACCACACAGATGAATGTATTTGATAATTCATTGACTGCTGAACTTGCGACATATAAGGAACAAGTTAAACTGTATGAAAGACGGGCCAAGTTTGAATTAACAGAAAGAGAACAAAAGATTAATGAACAATTAAGAATAGTTATCGCTGATCGTAATCTTAAGGAAGAAAATTTGAAAAGGGAACTTCATTCTGTAAAACTGCAACTTACCTCTACCATTAACCATAACAAGTCAATGGTAGAAGAAGTTACGTCTTTGAAAAAGGATTTTAAACAGAAAGAAAATAAATACCTTGAAGAATTTTTGGACATGAAAGCTTTAAAAGAAAAGGTCGAGGATAAATTATACAAACAAGACCAGTCTCTTCAAACAGTTCACATGTTGTGTAAACCAAAGCCCTATTATGATGAACAGAATAAGGTAGCTATTGGCTACAAGAACCCCTTATGCCTCACCCGTGCAAAGCAAGTTCAGCCTGCTCTATATAATGGTCATGAAATTATCAAAACCAATCATGTCCCGGCCATAGTGCACAACTCAGAGGATACCCTAGAGATAGCTGAAATCACTAGGAAGAAAATGAATGACAAAATGAAAGACCCAGAGTGTGTGAAAAAGAAAGTTAAGATTGCACCACATGATTACTCGAAAGAGAATTATTTAGCGACTTTCACACCACAGAAACAATTGACCCCCGAGCAGATATTTTGGTCCAAGGATCTCATCAAGATGAAAGCAGAAGCTCTCAAAGAGCAGACCACAGCTTCACGACCAATCAAAGCGTTGACGATGTATCCTCCAAATACACCTGCAACGCTTGTCCCCAGGGTGCTTCCAACAAAAAGTCAAGTGAAAATTAATATTTTTGCACTTATACAACTTTTTTCATACTTTGAAAAAACATGTAAAAAGAGAATTACACCAACGGGGCTTACTGAAGGGGAAAGGGGTTTTAAACAAACCAAGGAATGCTATCTCACTGAGGTTATTCCATTTTTCAAAACACTTAAAGAACATTTTAAGGGTATTCAAAAGGCTCTCACTAAGGAAGTCAAAGAAATGAAAGAAATTTTTGAAGAGTTGGAAGCTGAGGTTGACCAATATGTTGTGAATAGAAAGTATGATGAGATTGAGCAGAAAAATCTCCTCATTGCAAATGACAATTTAATTGCTAATTGCTTGTCCAAAGATGTGTTTTATATTGCAACAAATTCTGAGCTTACTATATCTAGATTCACTGAAATGCATGATGCCCACACTGTTGTTCAAGCACGTTGTTTGGAACTTGAAGCAGAGCTTTCTAAATTACGTGATAAGGTTCAAAAAGATGATCATACTGAATTCGTAAAACGTTTTTCCAATCTTGAGGTAAATCACTTAAATTTACAGTTAAAGTATCAAAACTTTAAAGAAAGTTTTAGAAACAACACATCTCCACCCGCTCGAGATGCTCCTGATTTTGACTCAGTCTTTGTAATCGAAAAAAATGAAAGCTTCCATTCAAGGAAAGGACAACGCCATCAAAAAATTGAGGATGCAAATTTCTCAATTAAAAGAGACCCGTAGTGATGCCGACCGTACTCTTGAATTCAGGGCCTTAGATTTTCAGCTCACTCAATTAACTAACAAAGTCACCATTCTCCAAGAACAAAATGAGCTTTTTAGGGCTGAGAATGCAAAAATTAAGCAGCATTAAAAGGAATTATATGATTCTATTAAGATCACGCGTGCTAAACATATCGAACAAACAACTGCCTTGTTAACTAAAAATGAGAATCTGAAAGCCCAAATACATGAAAATCTGAAATGCATCACTATGGATTCTGTGAAACCAAGAGTTCTTGCCACTGGTAGGTATGCAATAGATGTTGAACCAATTCCCCCTCGCAATAGGAACAATAGGGAAGTGCATCTAGATTATCTCAAACACCTTAAGGAAAGTGTGGAAACCCTTTGCGAGATCATAAAGGAAGCTAAGGTTGAAAGACCATTAGATAGCTCACTTGCATTTGCTTGACTTTACACTAAACACTCTCAAGAACTGTTAGAATATGTGATTGGCACTTGTCTGAAAGACTTCAATCAACGAGATAAAAACCATGCTGTTACCCCTTTAACTAGAAAAAAGCAAGTTACTTTTAAGGACCAATGTGAAACGTTAAATAGTAACAAACACAAACGTGTAGGGAAACTGAACATTCAAAAGACTAATGTCCCTATGCCTCCTTCTACAAGAGTAAACAGTTGCATTGATGCTAGCGGATCACAACCTAGGAGCAATACCAAGAAAAATAGGATCTTGCCGGCTAAGAGTGTCAACAAGAAGCAAGTAGAAGAACACCCTAGGACCAATAAGTCTAGTTTGAAAACCACGAATCATGTTGATTCTAGTATTAGCTCTAAGCGTACTGTAATTAATTAGAATTCTCATTTTGTTTGCCAAACATGTAACAAATGCTTAATTTCCGCAAATCATGATGTGTGTGTGGTTAATTATTTGCACTTTGTGAATGCATCCCCCTCTGTTAAAAATGTTGTGCGCAAAGTTAAGCAAGTTTGGATACCTAAGCAAGTTAAGCAAGTGTGGAAAGCAACAGGAAAAGTGCTTACCAGTGTTGGTTATCAATGGAGGCCCACAGGAAGAATATTCACTTTAGGAGAACAGTGCCCTTTAACTAGGCTCACTAAACCCAAAGTTGTGCCTGCTACGCAAACTGAAAACGTTAGTACTAGTAAATCTGTAATAACTAAGAAACTAAGTCACACAGCTTAGAAACCACTAACTAGATATCAACATAGAAACCAACAGTACCAGACAGTTCTCGTTTGCCTTCCCACTTCACTTGAGAATCAGGCCATTGCTCATGCTAACCAACAGGAACCTAATCAAAATTGGGGATCCAACTTTCCAAACTCTCCATCTTCGTCTGTTTTCAAATGCAGGTCGTACAGATCGTCCTTTGGTATTTGGACTCAGGCTGCTCAAAACATATGACGAGGGATCGCTCATGGCTCAGGAATTTCATGAAATAGTTTATCGAGACAGTTAGATTCGGGAATGACCACTTTGGTGCTATCATGGGTTATGGAGATTACGTGATTGGTGACAATGTGATCTCCAGGGTATACTATGTGGAAGGACTAGGACATAATCTGTTTATAGTCGGACAATTTTGTGACTCTGATCTTGAAGTTTCATTTAGGAAGCACTCATGTTATGTTCGCGATACTGATGGTGTTGAATTAATCAAAAGGTCTCATGGTTCTAATTTGTACATTATCTCGGTTGAAGACATGATGAAGTCCTCCCCAATCTGCTTGTTGTCCAAAGCCTCCAAGAACAAATCATGGTTATGGCATCGACGTTTAAACCACTTAAACTTCGGTACCATCAATGACCTTGCCAGAAAGGATTTAGTAAGAGGTTTACCTAGATTGAAGTTTGAGAAAGATCATCTTTGCTCCGCATGTCAACTTGGAAGTTCTTAATACCCTTCATATGGATTTATGTGGACCAATGCAAGTGCAAACAATTAATGGGAAGAAATACATCTTAGTCATCGTAGATGACTATTCGAGGTTTACTTGGGTTAAGTTTTTGAGATCAAAAGATGAAACCCCAAAGTTCGTCATCAAATTTCTAAAGCAAATACAAGTTGGTCTCAACAAAACTGTTAGATACATCCGTACCGATAATGGCACAAAATTTGTCAATAAAGATTTGACTGAATATTATGAAAGTTTCGGCATTTTTCACCAAAAAACAGTTCCGAGGAGTCCACAGCAGAACGGCGTTGTCGAAAGACGGAACCGTACTCTTGTTGAGACTGCTAGGACAATGTTGATATTTTCCAAGGCCCGAATGTTTCTCTGGCCAGAAGTTGTTGCTACTGCTTGTTACACCCAAAACCGATCCCTCATTCACACTCGTCATAACAAAACCCCATATGAGCTGGTGCATGATAAGAAGTCTGATCTTACCTTTTTTCGAGTCTTTGGTGCTCTTTGTTACCCTACAAATGACAACGAGGATCTTGGAAAATTACAACCAACAGCTGATATTGGAATTTTTGTTGGTTATGCACCAAGCAGGAAGGGTTATAGAATCTACAATAAAAGGACCCCACGAATCATGGAAAGTATTCACGTTCAATTCGATGAGCTGTCTGAGCTAATGGCTCCTGTGCAACTCAGTACAGGACCCGCTCCTACATTTCTGATGTCTGGACATATAAGTTCAGGGCTCGTACCCAATCCGGTCCCTGCAGCACCTTATGTACCCCCAACAAATAAAGAGCTAGAGATCCTATTCCAACCAATGTTCGATGAATACTTAGAACCTCCACGTGTTGAAAGACCAGTTTCTCCTGCTCCAGCAGTTCTAGTTCCAGTCAATTCAGCCGGTACACCTTCTTCTACTACCATTGATCAAGATGCACCTTCTCTAAGTCATTCACCATCATCTTCGGCATTACAATCTCTAATTTCACATCAAGGTGTTGCTGTTGGATCTACTATCATTGCAGACAATCCTTTTGCTCCTGTTGACAACAATCCCTTCGTAAACGTGTTTGCTCTGGAACCTAGTTCTAAAGCATCATCATCTTGGGATGTCAGTTCAACGGACTTAACTCATGTATCTCAACCACATCATCATCTTGATAATCTTATTGGCAATCCCTCTCTATCGGTATCCACCAGAAAACAACTTGCAACCGATGCCTTGTGGTGCTTGTATAACTCTGTACTATCCAAAGTCGAACCAAAGAACTTTAAATCTGCCATAGCTGAAGATTGCTGGTTTCAAGCCATGCAAGATGAGATTCACGAATTTGATCGACTTTAAGTATGAGAATTAGTACCATGACCAGACTGTGTCATGATTATTGCTCTCAAGTGGATTTACAAAGTTAAGCTTGATGAGTACAATGATGTTCTAAAAAACAAGGCTAGGTTGGTGGCTAAGGGATATCGACAAGAGGAGGGTATTAACTTCGAGGAATCCTTTGCACCGGTTGCACGCATCGAGGCTATAAGAATCTTCATAGCTAATGCCGCTAGTAAGAACATGAGTATCTATCAAATGGATGTCAAGATAGCATTCCTTAATGACGATTTGAAGGAGGAAGTCTATGTTTGTCAACCAGAGGGTTTTGTTGATCCTGATCATCCGACACATGTTTATCGTCTGAAGAAGGCTCTGTATGGTTTAAAGCAAGCTCCTCGGGCGTGGTATGACACTTTGTCACGGTTTCTTCTGGACAACAAGTTTTCTAAAGGTGTAGTTGACCCGACATTATTCACTCGGAAAACAGGCAAACATATTCTTCTTGTTCAAATATATGTAGATGATATCATATTTGCCTCGACCGACCCTAAAGCATGTGACATATTTTCTAATGAGATGAGTTCAAAATTCCAAATGTCAATGATGGGACAAATGTCTTTTTTCCTAGGATTACAAGTTTCTCAAAATCTCAGAGGAATTTTTATTAATCAATCTAAATTTGCTCTAGAAATATTAAAGAAATTTGGGATGGATTCGTGTGACCCTGTCGATACACCCATGATGGATCAACTTAAACTGGATGAGGACCCCTTAGGGATTCCAGTTGACCAGACTCGATTTCGTAGTATGGTCGGCTCCCGAATGTACCTTACTGACAGCAGACCAGACCTTGTATTCGCTGTATGCATGTGTGCTAGGTATCAGGCATCGCCTACCAAAAAGCTCCTTGAAGCACTTAAACGGGTCTTTCGGTATCTCAAAGGAACTATTAATTGGGGACTTTGGTATTCGAAAGACACCGCTATGGCACTAACGGCCTATGCAGATGCGGACCATGTAGGTTGTCAAGACACACGAAGAAGTACGTCAGGAAGTGCTCAGTTCCTTGGAGATAAATTAGTCAGCTGGTCATCAAAGAAACAAAAGAGCACTGCGATCTCAACCACATAGGCTGAATACATTGCCATGTCTGGATGCTGTGCTCAGATACTTTGGATGAGGTCACAACTTACAGACTACGGTTTTGCCTTCAATAAGATTCCCCTGTATTGTGATAATCGCAGTGCCATTGCTCTCTGCTGTAATAATGTCCAGCACTCCCGGTCCAAGCACATTGACATACGACACCATTTCATTCGAGAGCAGGTTGAGAAGGGCGTAGTTGAATTGTACTTCGTGACGACGGATTATCAACTTGCGGACATATTCACCAAGGCATTACCAAGAGAGCGGTTCGAATTTCTACTCCCGCGACTTGGTATGAAGAGTATGACTCCGGAAACCCTTAAACGTCTTCAGGAAGGAGAGGCGGAGTAAAGGATGGTCTTCCTATATCCTATGTATATTTGTATATAATTAAACACAAAAACAAAATACAAAAATATAAAAACTACAAAAACCATAAAAATCAAAAAATAGAAAATACCACAAATATTTTTCAAGACATGTCTTCTGTCAATCGATAACATTTACGGACCTAGAAATGTCATTCAATAATGACACGGGTCTTTAAATGAAGTTCGAGCGGAAGTTCAAACTGTTTTAAAACATGTCTCAATGGCTTGCAGTTATTTCCGACTGCAACCCGCTTTTCAATTTGAGGAATGCATGTCGCCAAAAAGACAGCTGTTCCTAACAACGGGTAATTAATTTTTCCCGGGCATGGATTACTTAATATCCGTGCATCCAAGTATTAATGTACGTTTCAGTGCATTCTTTCTTAACCGGAAAAGAAGTCTTCCTTTTATAACCAAATAATTTTCTTCTTAATTGATTCTTCAAAAATTATTTGTGTTAATCACGATGGAAAAGTGTTGTTGGAAATTCATCAAATCAGGTTTTTCAAAATAAACTTTTCAACTCAAACAATGACTACTGCTCTTTAGATAGAAAACGGGTCATTATTTGAGGGGGAGAGTGATTTCAAGTTTATTGCATCAAACGGGTTTCTAGATCACATCATGGAAAAAGGTTTTGTGGTAATACAGGGTTATAATTTGAGGGGGAGTTAATTATTTTTTAACTCCAAGGGCCAAAATTGTCATTAGTTAAAGAGTTTAGGGACCTATGTGCAATATACTAATTGTTTTCTAGCTCTATTAATCTACAAGGACTGAATCTGCCATTCTTCAAACTTGTTTACCCTAGAAAACCTTTAAACCGAAAATTAAAAGTGTTAGAAACCTAAGGGACCAAAACTGCCAATCTCCAAACCTATAGTATAAATAGGTAGCGGTTTGGTTATTTGGTCAAACCATCATTTTTCAGTCAAACTTAAACACACACACACAGTCACGCAAACCGCTACCTAGATCGCCATCATTTGATCCTTGATTTCCTGTGTTTTTCTTGCTAAGGTAATCATAAAACTTTATTCAGTACCTTTAGATGATAACATAGGTTAAAGGAATTGATCTAAAACACTCTTAATCACGATTAATCACAAGGTTTGACCAAGTTTTTGATCAAAAAGTTAAAAGATGTTTGGAAACGGTTATTGATAGGAGGGATAGGTGCGGATAATGTAGATAAACGTGTATCTATGACTGTTCATGTGTGATTCAATCACATTTGTGGGATTTGATTAATTCATCACTCGTTTTTGATCGAATATCTGTAGAGTGTTTGGAAATGTGTTCTTATTGATGGGAATTGCGTATTAGGTTTATATGATGCTATTATGATTGATGTGTTTCAAAAGCTTTAAATTTATAAGACTAGAATTACCGGTTAATAGACGGAAACACACGAGAAAGTATACCCTTTCGAATGTAGTAAAGTCTAGGTAAGTCCAGGTCGTCCCAAGGGAGTAGTGCGTTTTCAGATTCAAAAAGTAGTTTAGAAAGGAAGTCCAAATGATTGTCACGATCATTAGACTCATATTTGATTTAACACTAAGTTATACCAAACGCTAGAACTGATTAGATTATTACCAAGGTGATTAAAACATGTTTGTTTAGGCCAAGAGACACGAGACAAAACATATATATGGATAAAGATGCACGCACAAACAAGATATATAAGCAAGAAATGACGGGTAATCAATCAAGCAAATAACTATTCAATATGATAAGAATTCCTTTCGGTCTTTAATTCTAAACATACCAAATGCATTAAGATAGGTTTGTGGTTGATAATATAAAAAGCATACTCTCTTAATCAAGTTCGTTAGACATGAGATTAAGCATTAAACATTATTATACTTAGGTTGATCATAGTTTTATTAACCAATTCTCACAAGGTTAATACCGAATTACCATAGACAAACAACGCGAAATTCAATCAACATAATAGAGCCTTTTGACCTACTTCTATTGCAATGACAAATCAAACAAGTCTCAATGATCTTAGCATAACAATATCGAGCATATGATTTATACGATCATAAGCATATATCCATAACATATATTTATATCACATCTCAAGAACACCTAAACAAACATAACAAAATTACTCCATAATCAAACAAGTAACAACACCCATAACATTCTTCATGAATTCAACAAAGATCATATTCAAAGGATAAACAAGATTATACCAAATTCCAAGAGCAAAATATGGTGATTTCACATGAATTTCCCAAGAAAACTTTATTATATTCAAAGTAAAACCCAGAAACTATGAACAATTCTGTCACAATCGCTTATAGCTTCGAAATAACACTTCAATTATACTTCTTTGATGGATCAAAACCTGGGTTTGAGAAGAACTTAGGAGCAAGTTCAACCAAATTCCCAAAAACTAGTTCCTAACTTATTCTACTTTAAGAGAGGATTGTAGATAGATGTGTATGAGATATGAGGAATTTGGTGCTGTATTTATAGGCTCAAGGGAGGCCTAATTTTGTTCATAGAAGGACCTAGAAGGGGGAGATGATAGGGTGTAATGAATGCCAAGCTCATTTAAGAGCATTTACCATAAATTTAATGAAGTGCGCCTCACTTTTTGGATTGTGCGCCGCACATATTGCATTTATAGCTCTGGGGTTTTTTCTTAAATTGTAGATAATTTAATTCTCTTCGCGTGGCCACCAGAATCGCGTCAAACGGAGTTCGTATGCTCAAGTTATGGCCAAAACAGTGGACAGGTGTCGGGAGATATTTATCTTAAGTTATTTCTTTGTTTAAGCTTCAAATCTTCCTGTATTCTTCCGTTTTCTTCCACGACACGTACATAGAACCTATAATAGAAAATATACTCGATTAAGTACCGAAAGTTCTTATTATTAACCAATTTATATACATAAAATCACAGATAACGCATATAAAAATATGTATAATTTGAGCGTTATCAAATCCCCCCACACTTAAAACTTTGCTTGCCCTCAAGCAAATCTAAGAAAATAAATTTTATAACAAGGTTCTAGGTGACAAGATAAGGAAATTTTTATTTTATATATATATAATTTTAAATTTTGATATTTTTTTATTTTTAATTTAAAAAATTTTATTGGGTGTAAAATTTTCGAAAATATTTTTTGTTTTTGTAACAAATAAGTGCAAAAGGCGCAAGCAACCCCCCACACTTAAGGGTTTGCTTGCCCTCAAGTAAAATAAGGAAAATAATAAGTTTTACAAAACAAACATAGAATTATGAAAAATATTTTTGGATTTTTTAATATGTGAAAATAGAGATGTTTGACAATACCCAATGATCTTCAAGCTGTAATAACATGACTAAGCACCTCACGAATAAGGAAAGTATAATTCACTCAAACACTCATATGTGATGTAATAGAGGGTAAAAGGGAAATCACACTCAATTGCTCAGACATGATTCATTAAGTTACCATAGGCTTGTACAAGAAACAAAACTGCACCGACATGGCGTAAGCACCAGGTATAAATATCAAAAGAGGACTTTTATTCGGGTTGTAATGTACAGGCTAAGGGTTTATAAGGGTGTGGATAAGGCATGGGAAATATATATTGGAAATGGTTTTATAATATACATGTTGACAAGTCCAAAAAACCCATGTTGCTAGCTACGTCAATCCACAAACCCGCGAGGTTATTGAACAAACCAACCTCCATCTAACAAACAACACTTATTCATACTTCTTTTTTTCACATTTTTTTCATTTTTTTATCACTTCTTTTTTTTCAATCACATTCAACAACTAACAATACCTCATACTTCGAATAAATATATACCACATCAATTACGAAACACGAAGCGTGCACTCTTCATCCTTCGCTGAATCGGCGTAGCTACAATAAGCATATACGAACAAGCACATCCACCAAACATACCAAGCAACTAGTAACCAACCGTTTAGACTTTCGACAAGGGGTAAGTTAGGTTAAAGGTTATATATTTTTGTATTTTTATTTTTTTCTGGATGAGAAAGATGAATAGAATGGCTCAGAGGGTTAAACTAGGGGTATCTAGCACTAAAGATGAGTGCTAACATAAGGGTTTTATTTGTGTGGTTAGCTAATCAGTGTAATTAGCTAAAAGAATAATATGTTAAATGGAATGGCTATTTGGGTTAAATCCTAAGTTGCCTCTTTATCACATAAAAATACCTATATCACGCGAACGTGATCTCACTGCGGTCTCGTAATGATTTCAAGCACAAGTTCTAGAATCAATAAATCACCGGCACACTCATAATCAAAGGAATCAAGCATAAAATACATATGCTATATACATGCTCAAAATCCTCACATATTTACTGGAATGGTTATAAATGCGCAAGTAATGTTATCAATCCCGAGTCGGATCTGCTTTATCAATCGGGACACATCTCTGATTTTAAAACTTTATTTATTTACTACGTTTTTATTCTAATATATTAACCTAAGTGGCAAAAAATTTAAAAACAAGAATAGATTTTTAGATTACCGAGGGCCCTCGATAAAAAGTTAACCAAAATTTAATAATGAGTCTAATTTTTCAATTCATTTCCCCCCCCCCCCCCCCCACACTTAAGTTGAGCATTATGCGTAATTAGAAAATAACTTAAAAGTAGGACAAACGGGAAAAATAAATATAAGAGAAACGAGACTTCCCGGGGCTCATAAGTGCTCGGTTGAATTCTGAAAGATACGACGCTAAACGAAACGCCAAGCATGTGTATTCTACCACATGTAATATACTGATCCAAATATATCACATCCCCAAGTGATAAGCATCACCACCAATCCAAGCTCCACCTATTTATTTTATCTGCAAAATAAACTAAACTACAAAAACCGTAAAATACTAAAGCACACTTTCGTAGGCACCACGATTGCATTTAGCGTATGCAACAAGCCTTTAAACCCCTCGGTGGCCCGAGTGGACGAGTTATAGTCTCGTGAGGGTTTTCAGTAAACACACCCACAAAGTTCAAAATCATGTATATTTTTATATATATATATTTTATTTATAAACAATTTACTAAAACAAGCACACACAAAAATACTACTAGATAAAAATAACATAGAAAGCAAAATATAATTACTTATACGCAAACACTTCAAAACACATAAAAAAATAAATGTTGAAAATAAAATCTTTTTAGATTTTTGATGTTTTTGGTTTTAAGACAAACACATTTATGAAGCACATAATTATTATTTAAGGTTTAAAACAAATAATTTACATAATTACTATTATTTTCTATTATTATATTTTTTGTATTCTTTTAATTTTTATTTATAAAAGTTTTAGAACAAAAGTGCGTCGCACTTAAAAGTAAGTGCGGCCACTTGAAAGAAAGTGCGGCGTACTTATAACCTATTATTTTTCAAATATTCAAAAATACTGGCGCGATAAAAATTTAAAAAGTGCGCCGCACACAAAGATAAGTGCGTCGATTTTATTATGATAGAAAACACATTTTTTATATTTTTATTTTTTTATTTCCCACACTTTATTAGTTAACAATACATATATTAACACATAACCGACACAAACAATCACGACAAACACAATCACACATGTTAAAAAGGTAGATAAGAAAACTATTTTTTAGATTTTATGGTTTTTAACAATTTTTTTAGAGCACGCAAGCAAACACACATACACAAGCAAGCAAAAACAAATGCAAACAAATAAAAACATAAATAAATTGCATCTGGTTATTATTTTTATACAAATATGAATTTTTTTATAATGCAGGTGCAAATTTTTTTAAAGAAGGTGCAAAGTGTGACGTACTTCAGATGAAGTGCGGCGTACATTCTGAAAATTTTCGAGTTTTATATTTTTATGGGTTTTCATAGATAAACCGAACACATGACTTATTATATTAACACAGACATGTCAGGAATCAAAGTAACTTACTAAAGAAAAATTAACTCAGAAATAAAATCTTTTTGGTTTTAATTTTTCAGAAGTACGACGGTTTTAGGAGTAAAACCGTCGCACTTGCAAGTTTTTCAGGTTTAGCATAAGCATATTATTATGATTCACAAAACAAAACAAACACTCAAATAGCAATAACAGAATATAAACAAACAGATCTTGCTCAGAACAAGCAACAAAGCAACTTAAATCTAGACAAGTATAGATCAAATAAGAACGCAAATATTTCCATTTAATTGGCAAATGATACATATGCAATAATTTAAGCAATACAATCACACAAAACAGAAGCCTCATGCTCTCAATACATGAATTAAGCATTACAATTGGTTTATAGGGGTTTTTAAGACACAATCCAAGAAGATATTTTGTTGCAGACAAAAAGTGCGGCGTACTTAGGAATAAGTATGGCGTACTTGCAGGTTTTTTAGGTGAGTATGGCGGTTTTAACAGAAAAACCGGCGCACTTTCAGTAGCAGAATGAGGTTTAAGCATTTTTAACACAAAAATTGCATAGCAACGAGGTGTCAAACAAGTATAAACCACTATATGAATGAAAACAAGACCAACAAACTCCCCGGCAACGGCGCCAAAAACTTTGATGTGTTTCAAAAGCTTTAAATTTATAAGACTAGAATTACCGGTTAATAGACGGAAACACACGGGAAAGTATACCCTTTCGAATGTAGTAAAGTCTAGGTAAGTCCAGGTCATCCCAAGGGAGTAGTGCGTTTTCAGATTCAAAAAGTAGTTTAGAAAGGAAGTCCAAATGATTGTCACGATCATTAGACTCATATTTGATTTAACACTAAGTTATACCAAATGCTAGAAATGATTTAGATTATACCAAGATTATTAAAACATGTTTGTTTAGGCTTAGAGATACATTATTCTAGATATGATATGTAAAGATATTCTCAATCACAAATAAAGCATACAAGCCACAAATGACGGGTAATCACAATAGCAAGTATATCTACCGATTATGTAAGGGAATTCTTTCGACCTATGACCCGAACATAACAAGCACATTAAGATAGATTTGTGATCAATATTTATACAAGTATGCTTCTCCTAATCAAGTCGTTAGATGTGAGATTAGTCCTTAAACACATAATCATTCGGGTTGTCTAGCAATTTACTATCAGAGTTGATTCGTATAGTTTTTTTTAACCAAATCTTCTCACAAGGTAATCAAAATGCCGAAGTTGACCATAGAGCTTAATTCCAACTGCGGACAATTTTCAATCAACATAATAGTGCTTATGGACTACTTCTTTTGACCAAGGACAAATAAAACAAGTCTCAATGATCTTAGCATAACAATATCGAGCATATGATTTATATGATATAAGATATTATCATAAACCATATATTTATATCACATCTCAAAGAAACACCTAATAAAACATAACAAAAAATACTCCCAGTATCAAACAGTACACTACACCCATAACATTCTGATGAATTCAACAAAGATCATATTCAAAGGATAAACAAGATTATACCAAATTCCAAGAGCAAAATATGATGATTTCACATGAATTTCCCAAGAGTACTTTATTATATTCAAAGTA
The DNA here is from genome assembly GCA_026074375.1 of Tanacetum coccineum. Classification (NCBI taxonomy): domain Eukaryota; kingdom Viridiplantae; phylum Streptophyta; class Magnoliopsida; order Asterales; family Asteraceae; genus Tanacetum; species Tanacetum coccineum. Next base: position 16,440 of record BQNB010110993.1, read on the forward strand.
AAACACGGAAACTATGAACAATTCTGTCACGATCGCTTATAGATTCAAAATAAACCACTTTTTAATTTATTACTTATTGATGGGATCAAAATACCTGGTTTAAGAAGAACTTAGGAGCAAGTTACCAATTCCCAAAACTCAGTTCTATCTTATTTACTTTAGAGAGGCCTTGTAGATAGATGTGGATGAGATATGAGGAATTTAGGGCTGTATTTATAGGCTCAAGGGAGGCCTAATTTTGTTCATAGAAGGACCTAAAAGGGGGAGATGATAGGGTGTAATGAATGACAAGCTCAATTAAGAGCATTTACCATAAATTTAATGAAGTGCGCCGCACTTTTTGGATTATGCGTCGCACATATTACATTTATAGCTCCAGGGTTTTTTCTTAAATTATAGATAATTTAATTCTCTTCGCGTGGCCACCAGAATCGCGTCAAACGGAGTTCGTATGCTCAAGTTATGGCCAAAACAGTGGACAGGTGTCGGGAGATCTTTATCTTAAGTTATTTCTTCGTTTAAGCTTCAAATCTTCGTGTATTCTTCCGTTTTCTTCCACGACACGTACATAGAACCTACAATAGAAAATATACTCAATTAAGTACCGAAAGTTCTTATTATTAACCAATTTATATACATAAAATCACAGATAACGCATATAGAAATATGTATAATTTGAGCGTTATCAATGATGTTCATTTGTGATCCCCAATCCCTTGATTGTCTGTTTTGATGATTTTTGAATTTTAGGTTGACTTTAAAAGTCAATAGCAGTTTGTTGTTGTTGTATATAGTTAACTGCCTGTTATGTAGTGCTTAAGAATGTATTTAGTGTGCCTTAAACATGCTTGCTGTTGATCCCCTTTTTACAGATCTTAGATTAGCTTGTTAAAGCTTAAGTTGTCTTAGATAAATCTGAAACAACTATGATAGAAACCCTGAGTAATATATAAAGATTATGCGGAAACTAATCTTTATACACCAGAAGAAACAATGTAACAGTTAACACAAGAACTTTCACAAAACTTTCAATATATTGAATGATTCACAAAACAACTATATGTTTTGCCTAATAACTATAACTTTTCTATCTTGGATTCGTATTTCTAACTATGCCGTAAGGGTTCCTTTTATACACCAAGGAAACCCTAATGGGCTTACAAAACGCGTTAAGTGATCATGCATATCTATTCCTAATATAACTCATGCATATCACTTAAGCAGTACTAACTATATATGACAGTACTAAATATACAACTAGCAGTACTAACTATAACTGGCAGTACTAACAATGTACTGGCAGTACTAACTAACTATCAGCAGTACTAAGTGTAGAAGCTCTAAATCCCAACAATCCTCCCCTAAACTTGTGATTTACCATCAAATCTCAAGTTTCTTCTGATGTACTCTGCTGAGGATGCTTCCAAACACTTTAGTTCCTTGGTCTGTTTGCTATATTGTAGATCTTTGTCAAAAGCTCATCTGCCATCTCAGAATGTTGATCCACTCTTAACTTGTTAACTAGCATCAAAGTTGCAAGTCCTTTTGTGAGTGGATAGTCCTTTTCAACCAGCATGAATATATCTTGTCCTTTATCTGTAGATACATGATGAACAACACACATATCATATAACCACCATTTTAAAGGATCATGCATATATTTCTGAAGTTCTAAAATATGTTCTGCATTTGGTTCAAATAACATCTCTAGTTCAACCCATAATTCTATCTCTTTATCTTCAGTAAGTCCTGATGAGTTGTATCTTTCTTGAACTAAGCTCCATAATTTGATCAGATCATCCCTGTCAAAATTCTTAAGCATGTCTTCGAAAACCTAATACATCTCTGTGTGATTGCCTACTCTGATGATTTTCCAAAATTTCATAATGTCTTCAGAGTAAACTTCCCATTCAATTATTGGGTATTTGGTTTGATGAGCTTCAACATTCATTCCTTCATCCTGAACTATTATTACCATTTGATTCAGTTGTTCATGAGATAATTCATTAGTTTTTGGTTCTTCATTTGTTTGCTCTTGAGCTAACTCTGAAACCTCTTTAGTTCTTTGTCTTTTAGCAGGTTTTGCTTCAACATCTTGACCTGCTCTTTTTAGTCTTGGAACTTCTTCTTCAGAATCCATAGGCACAAATGAATGAATTTGATCCCATACCTTTTCAAATATTGGTCTTATATCATCATAGCTCATTCCTTTGAAATCTTTCATCTTGTAGCCTCCCTGATTCTTCAAATATACCATCATATTCTTTCTTACTTCAGCTACAGATCTAGGTCTATTTTGAAGAGCATGATACCTTATAACAGAAGGATCATTCCAATCAATGACATGAGCAGTATCAACTTCAGTTACAGCTTCTTTCTTTCCAGCTTTATCATATTCTTCTTGCAATTGTTTGGCAATTTCAGCATCTCTTGCAATCCTTTTTCTTTCTTCCTCATTAATCTGTTCTTGTAATCTAATGGCTTCTTCATGACCAAGCCTTTCTTCTTGCTCTTGCTTCTTGGACTTCTTTTGAACAGATTCATCTTCAATCATGATTGCCTTGCCTTTATCTTTCTTCTTCTTTTCACTCCTTCTTATATATACCAAACTTTCAGCAGCAGTACTAACCCGAGGAGTTTCACTGGCAGTACTAATTGGTACATCGGCAGTATTAAGTGCAGTGTCAGTAGTACCCTGATGAGGGTAGTGTGTCAAATCCATTTTGATATTAGTCAACTGAGTAACCAAATCCATCAATTCATTAAGTGATGAGGGTAGTGTGTCAAATCCATTTTGATATTAGTCAACTGTGTCAAACATATATCTTACAGGGTTTACCAAACACCCCATTTCAACCCGTTTACATTCACTATTGACCCATTCACCTTTATTCATATACAAGACCGATACAAAAGACATTGACACTTAACACTTGACACTTACAAACCATTAGGACACTTTGGGGGATAAACATTGATCGAGCTTGGTATTTCGTATTCTATTTAAGCTTAACCACATAATCAATACTTTCCAACCCGTGCTCAATCCTAAGCCTTCACCAAGGACTTACCTTCATCATTTGAACGAACAAAACATTGCAACTTAAACACATAAGCTTTCGCTTAGTAAGTAAAGGCAATAGTATGAAATCATATATCATTTATACATATAAGCATCCTACACGTCGCTTTTAGCCCAAAAGTGGATATAACAATATTATAACTTGCATAAACACATAAACCATGAATAATCATACCTTAACACAACATCAACACATTAACATTCTCATCCATCACTTGCTTACTTACACATACCTTCACTAGTCCTACTCTAGTTCAACACCTAATAGGTTAGTTGTGCCAAACTAAACCATTAGTCCATTAGGCATCAAGCATCTTGACCCAATTGTTTATCAAACCTTAACACAACATACACATAACACATATATGCTAAACTCAATATAACTTCACATTATAACCATTTACTTACCTTATTCCGTAGCTTAATTCATCACCATCATCTTCCAAAATCTTGCCTTCCTAAACCATAATCATCACCAATCATTATTACATAAAACAAAACATAATAAAGTTTTATATAACCCAGTTACACACCCTTTATCATAACTTAACATCATATGATTCATACGATGAAACCTTCAATTATCATATTCTCTTAAATCATTAATTAGACTCAAACCCTTATTAACAATACCTCCTTACTTTATTAGTCAACAGAGTAACCAAATCCATCAATTCATTAAGTGACACACTACCCTCATCACATCTAAGTGAGTGAACACTTTGGAGAGGTGATTCATGGGGAATTGGAGCAGGCTCTTCTGTAGTAGGTAAAGTTTATGTGATAGGTGATGGTGAAGTTGAAGGGGCACTAACAGGTGTATGTTGAGGTGATAAGGATGGTGAAGATGTGATTCTTGAGGGAGATGTGTCAGGAGCAGTGATCATGGAAGAAAATAAAGGAATGTCATCACCAGAATAACCCCTTGTAACTCGTTTCATGTTATTAAAAACTTTCTGTGTAAGTACAGGAGTGGGATAGGTTCTCGTGTGGGTTTTAAGAAGTTTTCTTTGCTTGTTTAAACAAATTTGGATAAATCTAGGATACATCAAAAACTTATGAGGGTTATCCATATTCTTTACCATTGCATCAAATATGAATTTTAAGAAATTAAAAGTTCCGTTTGTTGCTAGGCAGATAATGGCAGTAGCTATGTTGCTGCTAAACTGCTCCCAAAAAGTCTTTTTAGGGCTCAAGCAGTGGAGGATTATATGAATGAAAAACCTCCACTGTGGTGAAAAATTACCTTTTTGAAATGTAAGCTTATCAGAATCAGTTGCATACCCCATAAGAGCAAGTTGCTCAAATATCTCTGTGTTGGGTAAAGAAGTAATTCCACCATTTTCCTCCAACTTCAGATGTCTTCTTAAAGATGCTTCAGTGATGGTCTTGGCTTATCCATCTATGCTAGCAGTTAGTTCTACTTCTCCATTAACATTTGTGCTAGAAGTAGCTGTTGTCCAAAATTGTTTGATAAATGAAGCATATATGGTTGGATTCTCTGTGAGGGCATAGTGAATGTAACTAGCAGTTAGGAAATCAATGATATGATGAAACTCTGTACTGCCCTCTGGTTTCTCCAAGTATGCCACCATGTTGTGCTTGTCGCAAAACTTCAAAGTAGCCATTTTATGAATAAAAAGTTGATTAAGGTTCTGGGATATGTTTGTGAGAGAGAGTATAAATGTTTAGGAGAGTTAATTGATATTTGAGAGAGTATTTAAGAGTTTAAAGTGTCACCGACTGAAGAAGATTTGAACTTAACTTGAAGAAATCTTTTAAGTGTATAGAAAGATCAAGAAATCTTCAATTAGTCAAACCCCATAGCCTGTAAGTATGTAAATTTAGCAACGGCTAGAAATTGGGAAGGAAATTTAGTTATGGGTCAAACAGTCCTAACGGTCTTCTAGCAGTACTAAAATTAGCCTAGCAGTACTAACTTTAAGCCCAGCGGTACTAAAAGATGGTTAGCAGTACTAAGTAATACCCAGCAGTACTAAGTAATGCCCAGCAATACTAAGTAATGCCCAGCAGTACTAACTTGAACAGACCAAAATTAACTTGAAATTCCTCCAAAGAGCTTTTCCATCACCAATCTCACTTTCTCTCTTTCTGTTTTTATGCTCATACATTATCTCTTAATTCTTTTTGCTCACCAATTCACTCTTTCTATAATTCAACCACAACTCTCTTTCTGTTTTTGAGCTCATAATTTCTCTTTATTCTTTTTGCTCACCAAGTCACACAATTTTGTACAAATTCCATCAATTCCATTTGTTGCATACTCTCCTCCCCACTTCCAAGTGTGTAACCTCTTAAGAGAGGTGGATCATTGGACTTTTAGATGCAGCCTCAAACTTAGTTTGAGCATCTACATCCCCAATATGGTAACTTGGCACCTGGGACCACTACCTGAACCAAATCCCAAAGGACTTAATTTATTAAGTGTTGCCATGGATTGGGTCTTAGTTTATGTTACCACTGTCCTGCTCTGCTTCAAAGCTAGAAGCACTAGTGGCAGCCCTTTCCATTCTGTCACCTAACTCCTTATGGACAGCCTCATCACCAACCTTTGTCAGGGGGACCACCAGACTGAGGTACCTTAGTGTCCCGACCTCTTTTGATTTTCCTAGGTGTTTGACATGTTTTGTCTGATGTAACAAGTCTTTCCAATCATACATGAGTGCATAATAGACATCAGGAGCCTCCCCTCAAACAACACTTCTCTTGATAACAGACAATCAATTATGCTTATCCTGTAAACATTAGTCCAAAGCCAATAAAAACACAATCCAAAGCATTTTCTTGACTAGCAGTATTAATTTTGTCTAACAGTTTTAATTTTAGTAGGTTTAAGTATAACTAGCAGTACTAATTATACTTAGCAGTATTAACATTTGCTTTAACAGTTTTAACTTTGTC
>BQNB010110994.1:0-19133 GCA_026074375.1 Tanacetum coccineum
CAAATTTATCTATATCTGATACAAAAGTTTATATTGGTAGATGGTGCTTTTAATTTCGCAAACTATGCTTTTTATTTTACAGTTACACAGTTAATGAGAAGATAGCAATACAATCTTCAATGTACAATCTGAACATACTCTAAAATTATAAATAGAATATGTAGCAACATATGTTCAATGTATCTTTTATTTGCAATAGAGAAATATTTATTTAAAACTGTTGAGCATGCCACAACTAGCTTTTCAACTGTGGAAAATTACATGCAATTCTAGATGCAAAACGATAAACCAGTAGATACCTGCCTGGAAACATTAGCCATATTAGATTTTATGTTAGGGAATATTTACTGCTCACTTCATTTTGAATGCTAATTGTGTGGAACATTGGCTTATTGTTTTGCAGTTTCGTTGGGGAGAGCACGTTTGTACTTTGTTCTGGGATTGAAGGAGGTTAACTAACGTCATCTTGAGCCAGCGGTATAATTGGTCCAGAAAGAAAGTTAAAGACGTCTAGGAAAAAGTGAAGCGGTTGCATCGCACAATGCTCAAGAAGATGCACTTACTGCTGCATCAATCAATGTCTGAAAAAAGCACACAAGCTCAGCACAAGGAGGAAATTCTAATGCAGATAAAAGACCAGCCGCAAGTCCGAAAGTGAAACTATCATCTTGAAGTTGCAACAGCTATTTTTTTGTTACAATTCAATTAGTCTCATAATTAATTGAGATGACTACATTTGAGGTAACATTTAATTATAAACCTTTATTTTAAGCATATGGCCAAAGTGTACCTTAATGTCGACCACATGCCAGAACATGAACACCTAAACAAACTGTAAAACGAGCGAAAATGCAAGCACTCCGCCGCGAAACGACGCCCACCAACCTTCCCGCAACGGAGCATGGGCAAATCCACTCGTTTAGTACAATATTAAACAAAAATGAAGACATTGGAAATGGGGTTATAAAACGCAACAAGCTTATAAATAATGATACAAATTAGAACTCTTTCAATACGTTAGGATGGGCCAACTCAATATTTATAATGAATTTTCACAAAAACTGGCAACCTAATGCACATGAACGACGACTTATGGGCTAGTTGGGAGGGGCCCAACACCCCCTAGTACCCCCACCCTCTCCGCCCCTGGACGTGACACGACCCCATAGTGCCGCAATACTAATCCCCTTGCGTCAAGTTGGGCGTTAAGCCTGTGGCTTGAGCCAAAGATGAAAATGTTTGATTTTTTTCACTTAAATGGTTACTTTTACTTAAATGGTTACTTTTGATAGGTTTACGTATTTTTTTACTTAGATGAATTTTTTACTTAAATGGTTACTTCTGGAGCGTGTGCGTTTAAGTTACACTGCGTTTTTGAGTATGAGTCAAGGAAGAAAATGAAAAGAGACACAAAAAGTTGTGTTCTCGAGTAGCACTTACAAAGAAAAAGAAAATGAGTGAAAAACTAGTATAATTTGGTTGATTTTTTTAAGTAAAATGTTTCCTCTTAAAATTTGAGTGAAAATGTTTACTTCCCGTTATTTTACTTTTTTTTACTAAAAATACTCAAAAACACAATGTTAATGTATTTAGAGTGTGTGTGAGAGAGGTAAAAGACAACCTGTTTTTTTATTATTATTCTTTTGAAAATGTGAATTTTTAGTCCTTTGAAAAAGTAAAAAGGTTTGTATAGTAAATCAAAATGCTAAAATATTACAATTTTTAGTTTTACTTAATGTATTTCTATTTAATTTGTAATTTTAATTTTAATGGGGAAAAATTAGTTGATTTGAAAACAATAATAATAAATAAGATTGTGGATCTCAAAACGGATGTTTTGGCTTGAGCCATTAGGCCATGAGCTATATGGGCTCTGGGTATGCTAGTGATAACGGGAGTGAAAGAGGAATTTGCTAAGATGGCATGCCGTGACATTTTTTTTTTTTTTTGGCTTGAGTTGTCGTACTGATGCTTTAAAAATTTGTAGTCTGTGGTTTGGTCAAAAGTCAAAACTATAGATTTTGGCCCATTCGTGGATACCAAGTTTTTTTTGCGAAACACCAAACCGAATATTTGATCCCGCGGACTGATTTATCGATTCAATTAATCCAACAAAGCATATTGACCGATTGTGCGTAAAACTAAACTGAATCGGACCAAACCTACATAAGTCTATAACCAATGAGGAAGCGATGCACTAAGAACCGAACCAAAACATGTCCGGTCCAAGTTGGTTCGGCTCGGTCCGTGATCCGCCCTACTTACCCCTTCTTTGAGTACATCGATTAGCAAAACCATGTGTGCTAATGATTTTCACATTTCAATATTGACCAAATTTCATGACAAAAAAAGTACTCACCGACACTTTAACTTACTTCCATGATAACCCACCCGTCATCCACTGTATCTATTCACACATGAGATTATGAAAACCAATATAAAAAAATCTTTTACCAAATAACAATATCTATCACTAACCTAAAAGACAACTAATCTCTATAATTCTTGCTTGACATATCAATAAAGTTAAAAACATTTATATGTTTGTACAATCATATACCACCACCCACCATTACTACTAGTACTAAACATTGATGTTGATGTAACTTTCTATACAAATAATACTTTTTTCATAGACCCATTTGCTGCTCATGTACAACATTTTCTATGGATGCATCTGTAAGTTTTTTATTTTTTTATTTATAAAATGAAATGTTTTAGTTGGTTTTTTTATATTGGTTTTGTGATTTGGGTTTGTGGTTAAAAGGGGTTTTCTTGGAATGGGTTGATTTTTGTTTCTTGAAGGTTTTTATTTTATTTTTTGGGACATAGTTATATGTTAGGTTCAAACCCTGGTTAGGTTGCCCTACCAGTAACCTGAACAGGGAAAACCTCGTCTGTTTATAAATATATGCTATGAAGCTTGGATTGTGTTTATGTGGTTGTTAGGTTTTTGGTTAGATCTCAGTTTTGGGTTTTGTTTATGTTTACCTAACTGGTTATATTTTCTTAGTGTTGATTGCTCATTTATTGATGCCCTGGATTGGTAGATACTAGAGAGTGTACTTCTTTGTCTCGAAATAACTCTTTACATGTTTTTAGGAATGTATTAATAGTAATAGCTTACCCTTTTGTTTCTCTTTCTATCCGCGACCCATATTAAGATTTGTAGTGTAATTAGGAGAGAATGACAAACTTGGTAACTTTTATGTATCCGTTGCTAAAAGCTGACAATCATTTCGAGGGAAACTTTAATAGAAAGGTGGACATTAGTTTAGGTTTATTTAAGAAGGTTGCTTAGTTACCGGTTGCCCTTCTCACTTCTGAAGCCAGAAACTTTGTTATTGAAGTTATTTGATTTGTGATTATATTCCAAAACATTTTGGACCTCTTCTTGGTTCTTCACTAGCCAGTCATGTTCTTTCTATAACTGAAGAGACAATCAGACAAGTTGATGTGGACTGTTATAGAGCTTGTCCTTATGGTGTCTTTGGTTTATAAACGTTATACGTAGGTTGTAATGTTTCTTGATATAGAAAGTTAATGAAGTCTAGTTCAATTTATTACTTAACAGTATTTCCTTTGTCTTGATTGGTAGTTTAGTAAACCTGTTTGACTATTTTGTTGTTGTTTGTAATCTTGCTTTTTTGGTGCCTCTTGCGTGCATTATGTCGATTTTTCCAGAACTTATGTCATTATACATACTCTATTTGTTTTTGCATACTCAAGTGTTTCTGTTACGGGTAAACATGTAAGCAATTTATATAGCATATATGAATATCTGATGCAACTAATGCCAGTGAAAGCAAAAATCTCTTTTTTTCCAATTTTTTTGAAATTAGTTGTAAATAATTAGCTCAGGAGTACAAAATGTATTAGAATAAGTATCAATTCGTTTGAATATGAGAACTTGGCAGGTTGTATCAGTGAATTTTACACTTTTGGTGACTTCCGACCCGTTTGACTCAATTTTTTTCATGCAGCTTTGTTTTGGTATGGAATCTGTAGGGATTGAAAATGACATTCTTGGTTCAAAAACATGTCATAGATTAGGACTCAAAGAAACAATCAAACAAAATTCATCAAACCCGAAAGTATTGTCACTTCTTTCTTCACTTCTCGAGAGATCGGTCCACATGAACGAGACACTAATTGAAACCACACAAACTAAAGATGTTCTTACTGTTTTTCATGGTTCAAGGGCACCTGAACTTACCATTAAAGAGTACATTGATCGCATTTTTAAGTATGCGCGTTGCAGTCCGTCATGTTTTGTTGTTGCACAGGTTTATATGGATCGGTTTGTTCAATGTGGAAATGTTAATTTGACATCCCTGAGTGTTCATCGTCTACTCATCACTAGTATAATGCTTGCTGCTAAATTCATTGATGACGCGTAAGTGTTGTTTATAACTCGGCCCTTATCATGAAATGTTTTAGTTACATATAGATTTGTGTAAGTGATGTTTGGATGTGTTTTTTTTAAAAGTCCTTATGCTATTTGAGTGTTTGGTAAAATTCAGATTATTCAGGGTAAAAGTTATCATAAATAATTGAGTTATGAGTAAGAACATTTAATTTATTTTGGTTGTAAAAATTTTTGAAATCAAAACCCGGTTGGTAAAGTAAAACACTGCCAAACACCCTGAGAAACCTTCTTGATATAGCGCTTGCATTTTCTTTCTTAAATATTCCGTGTAACGTATCATGAGGATTACACATTAAATAGATCCCTCAGGTGATGACTTTCAAACTGTATCCTTGTGAGCTATATTCTGAGTAATTTATTTGCAGATTCTACAACAACGCATATTATGCAAAAGTCGGAGGAGTAACTACAGCAGAACTGAACAGATTGGAAATGAAATTCTTATTCGGTCTGGACTTCAGACTCCATGTAAGCCTGCGGACATTTGGCAGGTACTGTTCCGAATTAGAAAGAGAAGTTTCATACGAGCTTCAAATAGAAAGACCACCACGTGTGGTTCACGCAGCCTGTGGACTCAAAGAAACGTGGTCAAGCAGCGATGATTCTAGTTCTTATGCCACAGCAGAGATACAGATAGTCTAGGTAGAATTTAGGTTTGTAAGCTATTTTAGGCTTGTTTTTAATAGCTGTTGAGTGTGTTGAAAACAATGAAGATTTTAGGAATAAAATTTCAGAATTCATATGCACATTGAAGTGCAAGGTTTGACCTTATTGTATTAGAGTAATGTTCTATGCGAGTAATGAAACTTTAAACTATTTTGATGTTGCTTCTCATCGAGACAAGTTCTCTGCTATCCCTTAATGACAGAATCGCACAGACCGGGGAGTTGATAAAGCTCAATCTCTACTTAGATATAAGGACCGATTCTAGCCCAGCGGTCAACAATCCTAACGAGACTTGTTCTTGTTTCTAAAATTATGATTACTTGTTCGAATTATATTGTTAAACCATAATACAAAAAAGTTTAAAATTATATTGTTAAACCATAATACAAAAAAAGTTTACCCTCATAAAACATTAGGGAGTTGTTTGATGTTTGGGTTTAAAGCTCATTTAAACACGTTTCGTAAGCCCCAAAAATAAAACTTCATCTAATTTCATTTTCCTCCCTATAAGCCTTTTATTTAAGCTTGCTCAAAATATGAAAAGCTATTAAGCACTTGGTATAAATTACCCAAATACCCCCTAAGTCAACATAACTAGTTGGATAAACAATAACCAACTAGTTCAACAACTCTTCCAAGTTTTATGATACCATAAAAGGTAAAAGGATAGAAAAGCAAAGATCAACATCATGATGAGATAAGAAGAGAATAAATAAGTTAAAGTGACAGTTGATAACTTGATACACATCATGCATGTTAACATTTGGCACAAGCATGGTTTCTTCGGAATTACAGACTGCCACCAAAATGTGAAACTTCCGGTCCATCAAAGGGGAAACGAGAAAGCCAGTTTGTCAGGATCCTACCCGGGTTTTTTCGACAAATGAAACACTAGACGATTTTCTGTACATTCATCCGGCTCTTCTAGGTTAAAATCAATTGATCCAAAAATAATGAAAAGAACTTCGCTCGCCTATTGCCGCATGTCAGCATCCACAGGCCTTTCAAGTGTCCTCACAAAGTAATTGTGCATCTCCGGCAATATGCGCTCAATTAAATCCTTGTACCTGAAATTTGTCATTTATTGACCATGAGAGCTGATATTTTCATTCTGTAGTAAGAGTGTAATGTAGCACGCTAAACATACCCTGTTTTTGCATTTAGTTTGTCGAAGTTCTCCAGCACAAATAAAATGCATGCATTCCTAAGTGATACAGCATTGAAGGCCTCAGATAAATCGTACATAAGGGATACGTTGTCGACCCGTATATCCTAAAGAAAGGAGTAAACAAGTTTATCAAAGGAAAACCAATATAAGGGATATCACCACCTCTGACAAATATTAGCCCAAGTTGCAGAAATAAATTTTCCAACTAACCTGCGCAATGGTGAACTCACAAAGACGCTTCAGGCCCTCAAGAAGATACTGATCTGCAGCTCTAAGAAGATCCTGGGCAATTTCCAGATTCACATCTACGGACCCGGTATATATGAATCTGTAAGCAATGTAGTGCAGGGAGATATCAGATTACAGAGACTAGTATACTCCTTGTATTAAAACAAAATAGGAAGATACAGATCACCGTACCTCATCATTAATTCAAAGACATCCCATCTAATATTTGGAATTTCTATGTCTTTGGCATCTCTCTCCTACCAAAAATGCATCCAAACAGAGAAAGACGCACAATTAAATATTTTAAGAATACAGTTGGGAGTTGGGAAGAAAGGAAAAAAAATCACACATGTCAGTTACCTTGTATCCGCCATCAAACATCGCCCGGAAGGCATCAGAAGAAGAGTGTAGACAAATTCTATGAGCATAAAAGCGTTTGCCTAATACCACATACAACAGATGTAAGACTCAACACGCCTTAAAATAGAAATAAAAAAGTCTTTACGAGAAAAAAAAAAGTTTCACCTCCAATCACGAAAGTTACGTCGGATAGTGTAGGGTTGTTCACATACTGCTCGCCCAAATACACCTGCAACAGTATAGATAAATTATTAATAGATATTAAAGCCAAAACTTCATGTTGCATAAATAACATTGTCATAAACTCTTTGTCAGAAAAGTAAAAATGACCCATCCTTTCTAATTCAAATCTTACATAGTTACACCCCATCATACACATGGATATACAAAAAAACGACACGAAAATAAAATGGAAACCTGAGATATTGGAGATGGTGGTCCTGCATCAACGGGAGAGAGTGAACTAGCTTTTTCAGCCAACTTGCTAAGGGCCACACAACCATCTCGTTGATGCTTTAGATTGGTTGATTCCAAAAGCTCCAAGAGTATACCCAGTCCTGCATTTTCCATTGAGTTAGTGAGATATAAGATTTTTTTTTGAACATCTAGAAGTCATTTAAGTGATCAAAATCAGCATACAAAAATTACCATTGCCATCAATGAATATCGTTTTCTGATCTTCAGGTGAACAAAGATGTGCAAGAGCCAAAGCAACTCTTCGCTGAACAGATCTCTCAGCAATTCGCATTAGGTACAACAAATGACTCAATACCTGATAAGAGATGAATCACAAGATATTGTGATTGTTGCAAAATATATGACGAATATTGAAAAACTAATCTTCCAAAAAGCTAAGAAACTTGCTTGGGATATATACAAGGGAAACGAATCAAAAGGGTTGAAATCCGTGTAACGTCTATTTAAGGCACACAACCTCTTATATCATTTGATTCAAAGATTTAAATAAGTGTCGTAACAATATTGTTTTACTAATCACAATAAATGTTTTAAATATTAAAAAAGAAACAAAAAATGGACAAAAGTATAAGTAATTTAATATATTTACCCGCCCATGAATCTTCTCTTCTAGTCTTTTTAATGTCTTAGCAACACAATCTCGAGTTGGCTGCAAAAACAAAATCTCTAGCATGTTAAATGTGCCTTTATCACAACTAGTCAGGGCAATATCTTTTGAAACATATAATAAGAAAGATTGCAATATGTAAAGCTCAAAAAACCAAATGAAGAACTTCAAGAAAGGCATTAGCTAATATAGTACGTACTTGGACAATAAATTCACCATCCTGCAGCTTTTGTACACCACCAACTCTTATAAGATCGGCAACATTGTCCTATAGAAAAAGTTTCAACTACAAGTTATGGCTTATAAAGTATATAAATCTTAACAGTTTGTTCTGAGAAGTTTCACATTACCTCATTATCAGCAAGTCCATAAAGTGCAAATGCAGCATTGTGCTGCAGGGAACCATTTCTAGAATCAAGAAGTTTCAACAATGGGGGTATACCACCACCATGTGAAATACCAGCTTGATTATGAGTATCCTGGTAGATAAAAACTATTTAGCCAGCCGAATCGTGAACATAAAACACAATCCATTTACACTATGACCAAACAAAGAAATAAGTCACTATCAATCTAAAGAAATTAGATTTTATTAATCTTGCAAGCCTGAATATGCTATTTATGACAATATGTACATGACCTAAAATATACTTCTGCTACGAAAGATTATTGCTCATTTACTAGGAGAGATGTTTAGTTATAATTGCCATCATTAAAACTTCCCCTTCAACTCATATGATGTAACATGTGTACCAAGTGTTGATATTCAAGCAGAAGCACTTAAATGTACTTTTGGAAGGGGGAAACATGTGCAAGGCCTCATAAAACCTTAAATATAATAGTACGATGTCAGGTGATAACGCACCTTAGAGCCAACAAGCTTTGATATTAAGGCATCAGAGTGTTAATGAATAAAATTTTAAAGATAGAAATTAACTACCTGCGCCAACCTTCCTAAGGCAAAAGCTGACATCTCCCTTAGTTGGGCATCTGGTGACTGCAACATCTCAATTAGTGGACCGACAGCGCCTCTTTGGACTATATGGACCTACAGAAGAAATTGCCTCCATCCTTAGAGTTGATACTAGACATCCCAAGACAAGCATAGAAATGAACATTGCATAATAAATGAATTAAGTTTTCAATCAACCTTGCAATCTGTATCAGCAGCAGCAAACTGCCCAAGTAACAAGGCAGCTTCCCTTTGGCTCTCTGAACAGCTTGAGCTGTCCACAAAAAGATGAGAATTTAAGAGGCATGAAGAATATAATAATGAAGTTGTACATGAATCAACCATAATTAAGAGTAAACACGCTGTATTTGTTTGATAAAAAGGTCAAAATATTCAAATTCACCGTTTTGCTATTGAGTAGAAGTATTTTGCTTAGATTATAAAAGTAAAAATGTTGCAGTGTTCAAAAGTCATTACTTTAACCAGTGTAGTTAAATTTGATAACAAACAAATTCTTATCTAAAAGCTTGACGGTTTATATACCACTTTCAGGTAATATTTAAATGACCTAATTACTCGGCCGAACTGACATGTCAGGAAAAATCAAATATGTAAACAACAAATACAGATAGACGGGAGTTTCAATCTTTTATTCATAAAAGACTAGAGTGCATATCCAGTAATTTTATATTCCATAAATAGTTCGTATTAATTCAACAATTCAGGGAAAAAGTATTTATCACAATTTCCCTGATGGTTTGTATTATTCCAACATTTTAGGGCAAAGTAGTAGCTGTATCACAGTTTGCATCATTTTAACGGTCTAAAGCATACGCAGTATATAACATTTCAACCCTGACGAGATATGTAAAGGCGTGTATCTTAATACCTAAGCAATTCGATTACGGGCTGCAACGCTCCAGCATTAAGAACTTCCTTCTTTATGTTAGGGGATGAGTGGACAAGATTCCCAATCACACCAACCTGAGATTTCATTCAGAAATCATTCATAGCTACAAGTAATCTTACAAGCTGAGCGGAAGTGCAAGATTCAATTATTCATTAAACAAAGAAAAGAACTAACCGCTTCATAGTGTATTGCAGCATCTTCGGACCGAAGCATTAAGATTAGAGTAGGCAAAGCATTACAGTCCACTATCTGCATATATGGAAGGGTTCTAAAGTTAGATAACTTGGCCATTGGTCCTCAAGACACATTCTGCTAATCTACAAAGTTACCAACCTGAGTTTTGTTCTCGTCATTTTTGAAAGCTAGAGTACGCAGGGCCCCCGCAGCAGCTCTCTGCACCTTCGCATCAGTGAATTCAAGCAATTCAACAAGAGGAGGGATTCCCCCTTCAACCCTGAACATGCGATTTTGCTGTCAAACAACCTGAAATACCAAAATCGTAACGGTAAATGGTGCAAATAAACTGACCTAACCCGGGTCTTGATACTGCTATTCTCATGAGCAAGGTTCGTGATTGCATCTGCTGCTCTTCTTATGACACCGTTGACTGCTCGAGAGTTCTGACCATCCCTATGCCGCTTAAGAAGAGCAACAAGATGAGGCAGGGCTCCAGCATCCACAATGAGTTGTTGATGCTCAGGCTGCCGAGAAAAGAAATCACCAACATCATCTCAGTGACGGATTAGTGATAACACCTCAAACCGCGAATACAGACAATCATAATCAATTGTAATTAAGTGATAACTGTGTAATTAGAGAAATAGAATGGTAATGAACCACGTGGCCCCGAACACTTTAATCAATTGTAATTAAGTGAGCACATGGAATCATAATGGCTAATGCTCTTCAGAAGGGGAAATAGACAATCATTAAAAGTAATTTGATCTCCACTAGAAGCATTAGATATAAAATATCTACTTTAAATATTAATTTCAGTGATTATCAAATATAAAAGCTTGGATTTTTCAGTGGTGTTTTGTGGTAACGTCATAGTTTCAATAGAACATCGAGTGATAATGCCTAGGCAGGGAACTTACAGAACCACGCATGACATGTGATACAGACATATAGTTACAAGATCAATGCATTAATTTACATGTGGCCATCTTAAATGTTGCACGTTATAACTTCACATAAAATAGTTTATTACTCTATTAGTCAGCAAAACACAACTAATATCAAACGTGCAAGAATAAGAAAGAGCCTATATACTACGGATAATCACCTTTATAGCAAGAAGTCCAAGAGTAAAAGCACTCCCCTTCTCCACTTCATGTTCATGCGGCCTTGGTTCTTCAACGTCATCTTTCCACTGTGGCGCTTGAAGATGCCGTACGAGCGCTCGAACAGCCCCAGATTCAACAATTAAATTCACAATATCCTCTGCAATCATACAAAATAATCAAATTAAAAACTCCCGCTAACATTAAACACAAAACAAAAGTCAAAATAGACAAGAATCATGGAAATTCAATACTCATTATTATAGTAATCCACCACAACTAACTCAAAAGACGAATCAAACCAGTAACGACAAAATTAGCAAAATTCAACAGCAAAAACAAAACAAGAGCTACAGAACGACGCTTTAAAATAATCAAACCCACAGCCATAATACCATAATCCTCCATCGCTACTCGTGCAAATAATAAATGCTACCTAAAACTACAAACGTCAAAAAGGTTCACGTACTCTAAGTTCTAACAAAACAAAGCAACAGGCGAATGCTACAAAAATAATCAAATTCGCACACGAACTAACCCAATCATTTACAACTACTCACTCAATAACTAGATTTATCCTATAACAACCAAATTGACAAAGTTCAACAACACCGAAACAATAAGACGCTAAAAGTAATCATATTTGCTACCAAAATCAACCTAATTATCCACAACTATCAGAATTTCAGATTATAACTTAAACCTATAACTACAAAACTCAATAACGAAAACAAAACAAGAGATATTGGTAAACGCAAAAAAACATAACCAAATTCTCCACAAAATAAACATAATCATCCACGCCTACTCACTCAAAAATAACAGCTAAAATAATCAAATTAGCCTAATTTTCCACCCGAAGACATGAATTTTAACAAGTAACTACAAAATTCACTAATTCAAACAAATCAACAGCAGCATGCAGATACTAAAAAGTAAAAAGTAATCAAATTCACATCAGATTTAACCAAATCATCCGGAACTGCTCACTTAGAACTAACAAAATTTCACCTACAGCTGCTATAAGTATAACAACTTTCACCCATTGCTACAAAGTTATACAGTAAAAAACTTCACCAATAACTACAGAACTTAATTTTTTTACATACAAGAACAAAATTAACAAAAGCTAAATCAGCAATAAACTAAGCGAATTAACCTATATTTCTACAATTACCGACTCAACATCAAATTTCACCTAATATTACAAAATTCAAATTTTTTCCATAAATTAAAAGCTGAATCAGATGTTAAAACAATCAAATTCACTACCGTCAATCACTAATCACGTCACATCTTCAAAAAC
This sequence comes from Tanacetum coccineum, assembly GCA_026074375.1. NCBI lineage: Eukaryota > Viridiplantae > Streptophyta > Magnoliopsida > Asterales > Asteraceae > Tanacetum > Tanacetum coccineum. The sequence continues at coordinate 12,387 of BQNB010110994.1, forward strand.
CTAAACTAACCGTACAAAATAAATCACAAAATCCGCACCGTTTTTGGCAAGCTCAGATAAGATACGTATAGACAAAATTTAATAACTAACCTACTTTCCACAACTACTCACTTAAAACGTCAACTTAACATTATACTCCCTTAGTCCCAAATTTATTGTCCACTTACATAAATATATAGGGAATCTAGATCAAGTTTATCATATTACCCTCACTTGGGCATATTATTACAAACATTAAAGGAGTTATAAATTAATTAGTTAAGGGTAAAACTGGCATTATTCTCCCAAAAGTAAGAAAGAAAAAGATGTAATAATAATGTTTTTCTTCAAACGCGTGTTTTTTTTGTCTGTGTACAATTATTTTGGGACAAAAGGAGTAACAAAATTCGTGAATTCAAACAAATCACCAGCTACATGCAGATGCTACACGATGATCAATTAAGGGGGTGTTTGTTTCGGCTTATATGTGAGCTTATGAGCTTATTTGATTTCGGCTTATATAACATAAGCCTCAATTTTCCGGCTTATTTTAACACTTGTGGGTTTATATAAGTTTATTGATATAATAAACTTACATAAGCCCATAAATCTCAAAATAAGCCAGGAAATTGAGGGTTGTGTTATATAAGCCGAAATCAAATAAGCTTATAAGCCCACATATAAGCCGAAACAAACACCCCCTAATTCGCAAATCTCACCTATAAATTAACAAATTTCAAATATAAATTCAAAATTTTACATACTTCACCTATAACTAGGAAATTTAAAAAGCTCAAAATCAAATTTCACCTAAAACTACAAAGATAAGCTAATTTCCCTAAAATTAAGAAAATCGTACCGTTTTTAGCAAGCTCAGATAAGATATGAATGGCTCTTTTAGCAACCAAGCGATAATCTTGATCATCTTCATCGTGTTGTTCATCATATTCAAGTATTTGAACCTGAAGAGCGAGTTGAGAGAGTAGATCTTGAGTAACGGTGACGTCAGCATCATCAGGTGAAGAAGAAGATGTATTATTAATAATGAATTCATCTTCTAGCTTCCTCTTTAAGCTTCTTCTCACGGATTGTTCGTGACGTTGCTTTTGATGATGAGACTCCATGAGAAGAAGAAGATGAGAAATGATGATGATGGTGAGATTTGTGGCAAGGGTAGTTTGGGAAAGATGGGATTTTTTCTTATTTATAGGTGAGATTGGAGAGTGTTTGTTTCTGTTTTTGTGCAAGTGTTTTTGTCGGCTTTCTAGTAATAAAACGCAGGCGACTATCATATATTGACTCGGTTTCAGACTCTCGACAATGAAAATAAATTTTTATAAAATTTTTAAAATTTTTAAAAATTTTTCTGTATTAAATAATAATTATTTAAAAAAAAAAATTCTTCTCAACTTTTATTTTATATATTTTTGTTTATGTTATATAACACTAAATAAAAATTATAACAATGAAAATAAATTCAAAAATAAATCAATCTATTCGTATATTTTATATTAAGTAATGTAAGGTTCCTTTTAACTAGTTACGTGTCCTTTATTTAAGTTCCAATCTTACCCATACGGTTGTATCTCAACCATTACTCCTCAAAACTCGTTAAATAATGCGTAAGCAAATTTATGGAAATGACATCCGATTTAATATAAAGTGCATCTCTTACTCTTTGAGCGGTGATTCAAGAAAGATAAACTGGAGATCCTTGTATCATGGTGCCTCTCCTATTAGTATTCTCAGGGCGTACATACCGCTTTGATCGGGTCCTTCTTTTGGAGCCAACGACATTCATGTCATCAATATTACGGAATTCATCATAAGAAGGCGACGATTTACGACATTGTCATCTAACATGTCTTAATTCTCAACATCGATAACACTCGTTTGAGCATAAGCGACACATGTAAAAAAAATCCTTCCACAATTCTCTTAAGTTTCACACTCGGTCATTTCTACCCTATTACTACATCCCGTCTCTAGTTTTTGTTTTTCATCAAAAAATCTTTTTGATTAAGCGTCATATTTTCAAACTCTTCACTTCTTGATAGCTTAATAAACTCTGTGATTTTTCCAAAATGATGAGGTATCACTTTCTCATGTACTCGACTAACTTTTTCATATATTATGGTTCTTAGTTCGGCTCTCATAACATCAGACATAGTCACTCCATCACGTATAGGGGTTTCCATCTGCTCAAGTGCATTCTTCTGTTCTATATTATGGTTACTAGTATAAACATTCTCAAAATGACTCGGCCAACGAGTCCATTCGGCATTCTTTCTTGCCATTTTACCTCTCTAAAAGTTTAAACATTTTAAGCACATAAGTTTTAATGATATTATCCGCCTACTTTTTAGATATACCTTCTATATATAAAAAAATTAAACACATGATTTCTAATTCAACTCTTATGCAAACATTAACATGATCTACCAACATTCATACTTATACACTTATATTCTTCTAGGAATTTCCTTAAGACAGACTACGAGTTCAATAACTCCGCGTTATATCATGTAATTATTATCACATTGGCTAGACGTCACAATAATTGCAACATATAAGCATGCCCTTATTGTTATCTTATTACATCTCAAGTCATTCACTAAAGCAATTTATCTAACATCACATACTACTAACACCTACACTAAACATATAACTCTTACAACTATAATCATGGCATTCATCAATCGTTATCCCTTATACTAACAATGGCATTCATATTCGTACTAATTCTTTCTATGACGACTTTTTGCATCATAACTCATATTGATCCATTTCCATCAATTTGCTAAGGTCAATAACGAGCTATGGTTCAAGTCTAAGCTCCCCTACTAATGGTGGGTACTTTGATCCCTCAAACCATTACCAACTTGAAACACCCAAATAGTATTATTTTTTAATACCAGAACTCCTATACGATGTATATGGTAATTTGTTATACGTCGTATAGGCTAATTTCCTATACGTCGTATACGCCAATTTCCTATATGTCGTACAAAGGTTTTGACCTGAAAATTCTCATTTTCCGAAAACTACACTTATACAACTCATAAATCTTTCAAACCTTAAAGACACATTTCATATATCATAAATATCATCTCTAATTACAAACTTCAAACCTAAGACATACAAAAGCTCTATTTTACAAAACGTGGGGGTTAACTCAAACACTCCCTTTGACCCATATTAAAAATCTTGGTTTATAACATACATTTACAAAGTACTAAAGATTAACTTGAGAACATTTGAACCCAAAAGACACTATAAGACACCTTGGGTCATTACAAGTTGACTATCAAGAGAATGTGTAAGATATGTGTGTCTACCTATACCACGAGCATTACCTTTGACCTCCAAAATTCATCCTCCTCTATCTACAAGCCTCATATCCACTTCATTTGCCTACATAAAAACATAAGTTAAAATTGTAGGTCATAAAGACTTAGTGAGAAACAGGACTACAAATCATAAACGTAAACACGTTATAAGCATAAATACTACATGGCCCATGTCGAATTGGTACTAAATTATAAACATAATCGTGAACATATTTGAATCAAACTCAATCATACTAGCAGGTAATTGAGCTATATTTAAATGTATGTGACAATGCGTCATGAATTGTCTGCGGAAATGTGACATGAACTGTATGCGACAACGAGCCTTTGAACCCATGTTAAACATGACTATGTTGACTAAATCATGAACTGTATGCGACAATGCGCCATTGAAATCATGTTATATATGACTACATTGTAACAATCCGCATTTTCACGTCATTTTACGACTCAATACTTGTCATTATTTATTTTTAGGGTTTTTACGCGTTTGCTTTTAATTTTTATCGTTTAGTTAAATCGCGTAAACTAAAAATCAACAATCAACGTAAACCAACATCGATCAAATTAAAGTTTACGTCAAACAAGTGTTGTATAATTATTACGAGGATAATTTATAACTTCTCATATTTTATTTTTATTGGTTACGTAAAACGGTTACGTTTCGCAATAAAATACATTTATGCGTACACGGAAGCACCAATGTCTATCTATACTTCAACAAATACTCACTATTATACCCAATACCTAAAAATTTAATCATGTTCACTCATATTAAACCCATGACCGGTTCTATATATTCATACACACTTAATAAATCAAAAACTCTTCACTAAAGTCACCTCATTCTAGTTATAACCCATCAAGTAAACCTTACATTCCTATTTCTCCATAAATTGTCAAATCCATGTCCTTTAACCAAGGCCTCCTCCTAGGGAGGAGGAGAGCACATGTACCTCTTGTACTCGAACCACATCTAAGCCATGGTTTTGTTAAGTGGTTTGACTAATACTTGCATTATAAAAATAAGCACATTATAAGACTTTCTCATACATATCAACTAGCTAAATAAACAAATTTTCTCTCTTGTTTCTCTCTTAAAAGCCCACGGCTCAAAATACATAACAAAAACAAATTATAGTTTTGATCCTAGCAAGATTACAAGTATACTAACATCATTAGGGTTGATATATAAGATATATTAAGGTGGTTTGGAAGCTTGGGTATAAATTAAACAAGGGTTTAATTCAAGAAAAATTAAGGTTTTCTAATTAGGGTTTCGGATTAGAGTTTACAATCTAGGGTTTGATTGTGTGTTCATCATCTTCCTACACTCTTCTAAGGTCTACTTAAACCCTAATCTTTCCAATTATTCAATTACATTTTATATATACTTGTTATTATGTTAATCACCACCTAGGTTTGTTTTTATGGTTTATAAATTAAAACAAGCATGTATAAGATTCAAACTTATTTATTTAGTGTAATGAAATGATGTTAAAAATATACTAGAACACAAGAACACACTTTATATAAGTATTAGTTAATTTATAGATTTGATTTATAAATTAAATTGTTGAAAGTTTATTATCAAAGTTTATGTATAAATTATCATGAGAACACTTTACTTGGACAAGCATGATGGACATGAATATGAGGACCCAAAATATGTAATACATATGGTATAAATTAATGTAGAGGACTTGTACTAATTAATCAAGTAATAATTTATAAAACTAGTTATAAATTTTATATATATATATATATATATATATATATATATATATATATATATATATATATAATTACAAATTGTTTTGAGTATTCTATTAGAATTCGAATTTTATAAAATTATTCAACCTACTAATTTAAATAGTACTCTCCATAAGGATTGCAAGCATATAAAGAACTTGAAAAACCGAGCTATAACAAAGAAGTTATGAATTTTACGATTTTACGATAAATATATAAAAGTGTTTTTACAAAAATAGCAATGTTGCAAAAATCGGCCTAGGCGGCCTTGTAATCGCCGATTAATCGCTACTCGGCCATACACCTTGGAAAATAAGGCAAATCGGGTGAAAAATCAGTCTTGTAAAAAATTGGTAAAAAATCGGTCAAATCAGACAAAAATCAGTCAAATCGGCATAATCGGTCAATTAAAGTCAAACAATTTTTTTACAATGTGACTTTTAATTGTTAACTGTTAACTTTTATTATCTATGTCTATGTTTTGAACAATGTAACTTTGAACTAATTTAATTTTAGTGTATTTACAGTGTTGTATTAATCTCATACAAGTAACTTTGAAATTTATATATAAAATTTGCAAAATCGATTAATCGCGCCTAGACCGATTACAGGCTACAAGGTGGTCGACCGCCCGGCTAGCGACTCACGATTTTTGCAACATTGAAAAATAGTTTTATAAAAATTGACACAGATTCAAAACTGATAAAATTTTATAAATATTTTATTATGATAGACCATTTCAATAGGAAACCGTGCATATAAGGAACTCTAAAAACGGAATTAAAACGAAGGAGTTACGGGTTTTGAAAGATTTAAATTTATAAAAATAGTTTTATAAACACATTTTGAATATACTGTTTTGACTCAGATTTTTATAAAATCAGTGGGTATTTTATTTGAATAGATTATTTCGTCACGATTCCATACATATAAAGAACAAGCGAAACGAAGTTAAAATGAGCAAGTTATGAGTTTTTAAAGATTTCGGATAAATAGAAATTACAAAAAAACTAATTTATTTTTATAAATAATTTTCTGTAATATTTATAAAAATATACAATATGTTAGAAATGTAAAAAGTGGTTTACGAGTGTTTTCGGGTCCGTTTGGGCTATAAAAACCTTAAGAAATATAGTAGTATCAATTATATAATGTTTATATACGTTTTGAACTTTATAAATATTATTTTATAAAACAATTAAACTATTTATATAACATCGTTATATAAACAATAAAAATATTAAATCAAGTAATATTAACAAATAATCAATTGTCGGACAACAATAATATTTTTCTTTACGGATACAAATACTTAAACATTTATTTAACAAATACGATTTAAATATTGTTTTGACTTTTTAAATTAAGCAAAAGCTATTAGGTGGTTGATAAGTGTAAAATACACATATCCTTTTATGCTTAAAATAACCCAATTAAACCCAAAACAGACCAAAAAAGGCAAAAATATGTTTGCATTTGTGTTTTGTATGTGCAGGTACGGATAAGTCAAAAATTACAAGAAAACAGTCAAAAACAAACAAGCACGGACACGAGAATCAGAAGAGTACAAAAAGAAGCCAAAGATTCAAAGCCGAAGCCAAAAAAATCAAGCCTCAGTCAAAACATGGTCAACAAAAGTCAACAAGCCTCAAAATCTTCCATTTTC
>BQNB010110995.1:1225-18339 GCA_026074375.1 Tanacetum coccineum
TGGTGCAAGAGCCGGAGCCAAGCAACCCGAATTATACCTAATTCGGGTCTGATCTAGGTACATCCATCTTTTGTATCAACAATTACATTGCTTTATTGTTCTTCTAGTGTATAAAGATTAGATTCCTCATAATCTTTATATATTACTCAAGGTTTCTATCATAGTTGTTTTAGATCTATCTAAGATAACTAAAGCTTCAACAAGCTAATCAAAGATCTGTTTAAAATGGATCAACAGAAGTCGACATCGAGGAAGATGAGAATGAGCTAGATTTGACATGTCCCTATGAAGAGGTGGATCCTCTTAGCCCTCTTCCTCCTGCTTCTGAGTCAGAACCTGATGATGTGATCGAGGTTGAGAACCCGATTGAGCACAAGGATGAGACTGTTCCTGCTAGCGTCCATAAGGTAGGTGAATCGTCTACTGCTCCTTTTCTTCGAGAGGACAGTGATGGTCTATTTCCTGATCTCATGAGGAGGGACATTAACTCTCTTTTTGGTTGGATGGCTTCTCTTTCAAGATGACTGTGTGGTCACAAGATGGCACATTTATTGGTCGAGAAGACTGGAAAAGCAAAGGACGAGTATTATGGTAAGTTGATTTTGGATTTGGGTAATGAAGTACGTTCTATTGTGGAGCAAGGAACGGCTGCAATGGAAAAGCTGGTTGAAAATCTTGGTAATGCTGAAGACAAAGTTGAGTGTAAGAAATTGAAGAAGGAACTTAAAGAAGCAAGGTTTAGCAACACATTCCTTCGTATGCAGAACGAACGAGTCGAGAGAGATCTCTATTGGACTAGAGTTCGAACTCATGAGTTCTATCAGGAGATGATTCCTAGGGGATTTATGTTTGAAGAAAGACCGAATGAGGCTATCGATGTTTCGATTGAAGATGAAAAGAGTCCTTCATCTGAGCCACAAGGATCTCCTCATGTTTCTTATTAGTTTAGTTTCAATTGTAATATCTTTATTTTGTAATCACTAAATTGGGTCCTTAGTTAGTAGAATTAGTGTTATTGGTTGTAACGATTTGTATCATTTCATGAAACAATGCAACTATGTATTAACTCTTTTGAGATGAAAAATGAAGGACTATCTTTTGATTACTACTTGATGTTGTGTGACTGTTGTTGTGATTTATTTATCATTGTACCATGTTATGAGTATATCATGTTATGAATGCTTATCAGATTTCTTTCTGTGTGACGTGACAGAATCATGCCTCCAAAGTTTGCACCTTTGACTCAAGCTGCTATTCGTCGAATGATCAAGGAAAGTGTCGATGTTGCTATCGCTATTGAGCGAGCTAGACATGCGAATGCTGGAAATGATGCTAGAGGGTCTGGACCAGTTAGGGGTCAAGATGCCACACCTGCTGTCTGTGAGTGCACTTTTGCTGGGTTTATGAAGTGCAATCCTACCACTTTTGATGGTACTAAAGGAGCTGTCGAATTACAAAGATGGTTCGAGAAAACTGAGAGTGTTTTTAGAATCACTGAATGTGCAAAGGGCAAGAAGGTTAAGTTTGTTGCTGCAACATTACAAGGACCTGCTTTGACTTGGTGGAATGCTATGGTTGCAACCATAGGTTTCGAGACTGTGAACCAAATGCCTTGGAATAAGATGAAACAGTTGATGACTGCAATGTTTTATCCAATAGAAGAAGTTCAAATAATGGAGCACGAACTGTGGAACTTAAAGGTCAAGGAGTATAACATTGTTGCTTATACTCAGAGGTTCAATAAGTTAGCTTTGATGTGTCCGAGAATGGTTGAACCGAAAAAAGTGAAATTTGATGCTTACATTCGGGGATTGACTGATAACATCAAGGGTGAAATCACTTCTTATAAGCCTGCTAACCTGAACGAAGCTATGCGCATGGCTCATAAGTTGATGAAACAGAAATTGCAAGCTAGAGATGAAAGAATTTTGGAAGGAAAGAAGCGAAAGTGGGAGAGCTTTCAAAGTAGGAATAGTAGTGGTAAGAGCAATCATAGGGACAACTCACGCCAAACTTTGCAGAATAAACAAAAGCAAGGGAACGCGCGAGCCATGGTTACCGCTCCTACTGATGGAAAGGTTTCTTCTGGATCACTTCCTTTGTGCGAATGTTGTTTTACTCGCCATGTTGGTCTGTGTACTATCAAATGTTACAAGTGTGGAAAGGTTAGGCACAAGGCAAGGTACTGCAAGGAAAAGAATGTTGCGATGGATGCGAATGCTCTGCCTATTCTGACTTGTTATGACTGTAGTGAACAAGGTCATACTAGGAATCGATGCCTAAGGAAGGTTAAGCAAGAGGAATTTGGGGAAGTTCGTGGTCGAGCTTATCTTATTAAGGACGTTAAGCTGAAGGGTCCAAATGTGGTTACTGGTACGTTTCTGCTTAATAATCGCTATGCTTTTGTTTTATTCGATTCGGGTTCCGATAGGAGTTTGTGGATACTAGATTTAGTTCCATGCTTAATATCGATCCGGTTAAAACAAGAGCTAGTTATGAGGTAGAGTTAGTTGATGGAAGGGTAGTTAGTACGAACAATGTTTTGAAAGGTTACACTTTGAATTTAGTGAACCATATTTTTTAAATCGATCTTATGCCGATTGAGCTTGGTACGTTTGACGTCATAATCGGTATGGATTGGCTTGTAAAGCATGATGCCGTTATCGTCTGTGGCGAGAAAGTTGTTCATATACCGTAGGGAAACAAGATGTTGATAGTCAAAAGTGACAAGGGTGTGTCTCGACTAAAGGTCATATCTTGTATTAAAGCCCGTAAGTACATCAAGCGAGATTGTCATATGTTTTTGGCACACGTGACAGAGAAGAAATCGAAGGAGAAACGATTAGAAGACGTGCCTGTAATTCATGACTTTCCTGAGGAGTTGCCAGGACTACCACCGCTGAGGCAAGTAGAGTTTCGAATTGATCTAGTACCAGGGATTGTACCTGTTGCACGTGCACCATATAGATTGGCACCGTCTGAGATGAGAGAGTTGTCGATATAATTGCAAGAGCTGCTGAAGAAAGGATTTATTCATCCGAGTTCATCACCGTAGGGAGCACCGGTTTTGTTTGTGAAGAAGAAATATGGCTCTTTTAGAATGTGTATAGATTATCGCAAGTTAAACAAGTTGACTGTCAAGAATCGTTATCCTCTTCTGAGAATTGACAATTTATTTGGCCAACTGCAAGGTTCGAGCGTGTATTCTAAGATCGATCTGCGATCAGGATATCACTAGTTATGCATTAAAGAAGAGGACATTCCAATTACTGAATTTAGAACTCGGTATGGTCACTTTGAGTTCCAAGTGATGCAGTTTGGATTGACTAATGCGCCTGCTGTGTTTACGGACTTGATGAACCGAGTATGCAAGCCATATCTTGATAAGTTCGTCATAGTATTTATCGATGATATTTTGGTTTATTCCAAGGACGAAGAGGATCATGGGAAGCATTTGAAGATTATTTTGGAGCTGCTCAGGAAAGAGAGATTGTACACCAAGTTTTCAAAGTGTGATTTTTGGCTAGATTCGATACAATTTCTTGGTCATGTGATTGATCATAGTGGTGTTCATGTTGATCCTGCCAAGATCGAAGCCATTAAGAGTTGGGCTGCACCAACGACGCCAACAGAGGTGAGGCAGTTTCTTGGATTAGATGGGTATTATAGGAGGTTCATTGAAGGTTTTTCTTTTATTTCTAAGCCGCTGACTAAGTTGACTCAGAAAGATAAGAAATACGAGTGGGGAAACGAAGAAGAGGAAGCTTTTCATATATTAAAGCGGAAGTTGTGTAGTGCACCGATCTTAGCGTTGCCCGAGGGAACAGAAGATTTTGTGGTGTATTGTGATGCATCACTTAAAGGTTATGGAGCCATGTTGATGCAAAGAGAGAAGGTAATAGCGTATTCTTCTAGATAATTGAAAGTCCATGAAGAGAATTACACTACTCACGATTTGGAGTTAGGAGCCATTGTTTTCGCTCTTAGATTATAGATACATTATTTGTATGGAACAAAGTGTGTGGTTTTCACCGATCACAAGAGCCTACAATATATTTTGAATCAGAAAGAGCTGAACTTGAGACAACAGAAATGGATTGAGTTGTTGAGTGATTATGATTGTGAGATACGGTATCATCCTGGAAAAGTGAATATTATGGGTGACGCCTTAAGTCGAAAGGAAAAGAATAAGCCCTTGTGTGTTCGAGCTTTGATGATGACTGTTCACAATGATCTACCAAAGCAGATTCGTGAAGCTCAGGAAGAAGCAATGAAAAGGAAGAATGTGAAGGCAGAAAATTTGGGGAGATTGATTAAGCAAATATTCGAGTTTCGCCCTGATGGAACACGTTGTTTTGGGAATCGTGTTTGGTTGCCGCGATTCGGTGAATTGAGAGATTTGGTTATGCATGAGTCGCATAAGTCCAAGTATTCCATCCATCCGGGATCGGACAAGATGTATCAAGATTTGAAGCCGTTGTACTGGTGGCCAAATATGAAAGCTGATATTGTCATGTATGTAAGTAAATGTTTGACTTGTGCAAGGTTAAAGCCGAGTATCAGAAACTGTCTGGGTTGCTGCAACAACCTAAGATTCCAGTTTGGAAGTGGGAAAGGATTACTATGGATTTTGTGAGTGGACTGCCAAGAACGCCAAGTGGGTATGATACGATTTGGGTTATTGTCGACCGACTGACCAAATCAGCTCATTTCCTACCAATGAAGAAAACGGATAGTATGGAGAAGCTCACGCGACTTTACTTGAAGGAAATAGTGTGTAGGCATGGTGTTCCTGTTTTGATCATTTCGGATCGAGATAGCTGTTAATACAAATAATGTCTAAAAACGTTATTTATATTTTTTGACCTCTCAACGTTTTGATAATAACAAAATGTAAAAACGTTTACAATAAAAATAAACGTTTACAAATTATCAAATGTAAAATTCCATTTCTAAGATTAGTGATCACTTAAGGTATGAACAAACAAAATAATTAAGCATGATTAGTGATCAAGAAAATATTTTTTCTCTTAATCCTCACTTTTAGTTCTACAAAAGTATTTTCTTAAAAATACATTTATAAAATATTTTCAAATTAAAAGAAAAGTTTTATTAAAAACTTAAAATTTGAAATTCAAATTTTCCCCTCAAAATGGAAGGTTCCATAACAGATACAACCTTCACCACAAAAAGACAAAAAGGGAGCGGAGTCTAGTGGCGGCCCCCTTATAGGCATGGCGGCCACCTTATATATAAAGGACCGCCAGGACCGCCACCAGATGACCGTTGGGATTCTTTGCCTATAAATATTGCTCCATTCCTAGCAGAAAATTATTTCTCATTGCATGAAATTTTTTAGTCTTTTCTTTCTCTCTCTAAACTTTTTTTCTCTCACTAAAACTCTTGATCACTAACATACTTAGATCTTGTTTCAATTGATCTAATCTCTTCTTCTCATCTCTTCCTTCTCATTCAAGTGCAAGAGAAAAACACTCGTAATTCGTCAAAAAACAAAGTGTTAAGTATGATTCTCTCCTCTTTTCTCTAAGTACCTTAAACCTTTAATTGTATATCACGTGTATTTGTTTTGATTCAGATACTATGTTGATCCGATAGTGTAGACTTTTGAGTGTGATATCTTGTTGAAGTGGTAATTGTATCTAGCTAGAATAGGAACTCGACATTTATCTAGTGTCAGAAAAATAACAAAAGCGAACCGTGTAAAACATTTTCTCCGCCTAAAGGGAGCTAGTTGACATAGTTGAAGATCTCGAGTCGTATACTCGGGTAGTGGAGTAAGGTGGCGAAGAAGTGCTAATACGTATACCAACCACTATAAAATCTCAGTGTCTTGGTTTGGTTGTTTTCTCTCCTTATCGCTTTACATTATTATTGTGTTATTAGTTTTTCATTTAGATAGTTATTGCTTGTTCATATTGTGATTTGATTGAACATATAACTCGAATCTATACATTTTTAAAAGTAAACTTTTAAACTGTAAAACAAACGTGTAAACTATTCAAAGCACCCCCCCCCCCTATATTGCCACAAAAATCCATTTTACGTCAAGATTTCTGTAATCGCTCAAGAATAATTAGGGATGAATTTGGATCTGATTACGCGTCTTACTCACCCTTAAACGGATGGTCAAAGCGAGAGGACTATACAAACGCTAGAAGATATGTTGCATGCATGTGTGATTGACTTTGGAAGTAGTTTGGATCAACATTTGCCATAGGTTGAGTTCTCATACAACAATAGTTATCATGCGAGCATTAAGGCTGCACCATATGAGGCTTTGTACGGAAGGAAATGTAGGTCACTTGTATGCTGGAGTGAGGTTGTGGATAGCCAACTCACCAGTCCAGAATTGATCCGTGATACGACCGAGAAGATCGTCCAAATTAAGAACCGTTTGTTAGCTGCCCATAGTCGCCAGAAAAGTTATGCAGATAGGAGAGCCAAGCCATTGGAATTTGAAGTCGATGATATGGTACTGCTCAAGGTATCGCCATGGAAAGGCACTGTACGTTTTGGAAAGCACGGAAAGCTAAGTCTATGTTACTTTGGGCCATTTAAGATTCTAGCTAAAGTTGGTCCTGTAGCTTATACGTTGGAGTTACCTGAAGATTAAAGGGATTCATAGAACTTTTCAATGTTTCCTAATCTTAAGAAGTGTTTTAGCGGAAGTTGATATTGTTTGTTCAGATGAGAGATTCAACATGAAGAGAAGTTTCATATTGATTGAAGACCATGGAAGTTGTTGATATAAAAAAAAAAAAAAAAAATAAGAAAAAAATAAAAAAAAAAAGAGGAAGTTTAAGCGACTTAAGCAAAGTAGGATACCTATCGTTAAAGTTCGTTAGAATTCGCAAAGAGGTCCAGAATTTACTTGGGAACATGAGGATCAGATTAAGAAAAAGTACCCTCATCTCTTTACAAGTAAGGACGAAGCGAGGAAAGCTGTATAAGTCGAGCTGACACCGAGACTACGGCAGCCAAAAGAAGGGGAGAAGAACACCCGAGTTCAGGTCAACGTTTATCCCGAGCTAAGTAATGTATTAAAGCTACGAAAATAATTAATATGGTCGTTTATACTATATATGGTTGTTGATGATAATTTGCCATTTTAACAGAATAAATATCATGCTGTGAATTGATTTCTATTTTTTTTACGACATAAGAAAGTCAAAAAACAATTATATTGTTGCTCCTAGAGCGTGAATATGTTATTTTTGTATTTTACGACGTTTCCTCGAGTTTTTGTAAAAACCGTGTTTAAAGATCGTGTTTTACGAGGTTTAACGTTTTATTAAACATTCTAAAGAAAAATTAGTGGGACAGATTTAAAATATTTATAAACATGGTGTAACTCGAGTCTTTGGCCGGTTTTACATAAAAGAAATAACACTTTGTATTAGTTTTAAAAGGGCTTGAGAATAGAGGGACTAGAATTGCCAATTTGCTAAACTACAATTCTATAAATAGAAGCATACACACACACATATAATTTTTTACCAAATTTTCACTCTTTCCCTCTCCTTCTCTTTCGACCGACACCACCACAAACACCACCATTTTTGGCTTATTATCCGACATGCATTATAATCAAATTATATACTCTTAATCCTTGTTTCAAGAGCTACAAAACCCACTAATAAAACCTCACATGCAATAAGTTTTGAAGAAGTTGAATTTTGGTGTGTTCTTGCTAGTTTCGTGTATAAGGGGGTGTTTAGATTAGTTAAGATTGATGTTATTGTATGAGTTGGTTTGTTTGTGAAAAAGCTTGGTTTGTTTAGATTGGCTTGCACCAAATTCAAAAGCAAGGGAAAAACAAAATCTATTTTGTTATAGCATGTGAGCACTCGTTTATTTTGTGTTGGATTCATTAGTATATTGTGTTAATTAAGATTATTGCTAGATGATTCAAGTGCGGAAATTATTGAAAGTGCATTTGCTTATTGACCAAAGTTTGATGGTTTTGGTATACATTAATACAAGACAAGTAAAGCATAAATTGATAGTCGGAATATGTCGAAAAGTTTGTTTTCATAGGTTTTGGGTGACCAAGTTTGACTAGAAAGTTGACTGACCGAAATGAGTCCGCGAAAAATTTTGAAAATTTATTTTTGAATAATGTCAGTGATAGTGTTCGCAATTAACCGATCGATTCGCTAAGGTTGATCGTCACGTAACCTAATAACGAACATTTTACGGCCGAGTCTCAAACTTTAGATATGTTATTGGTGGTAAAAAGTTCAACAACTAATTTACTTTTGAAAGTCAAACTTACGTAAACTCTTGAATAAAGTCTAATGAGATATGAAGTTCGGATTATATTATCCTTGCTTTCGGTAACTTTCTAAAAATGAAAACTTTATGGAAAACGTTGTAATATTGATTAGGGCGTCAAAGTGAAATGTTTTGCCTCGCACTTGGAGATTGTAGTATATGATTGTATATACGTAATAGTGTGTATATTATGAAATGTATATATATATATGCAAGTATGGTTAATCATATGATTTATTAATTCTTACTCACTTACCGCTAATATAGTGTATTTATATATGTCGCGTTTAAGACGTTAATCTATTAGCGCTTGTATGATTTGATTGATTAGGATCTTTTGCTTATGTGGGTTTCAATAGACCTCTTCATTAAAATCTTTTAATTGTTTTTAAACCGCAAGGGGGATGTATTTAGATATAAAAAAATCGAACACATATGAATAATGTATGGCTGAACCCCATTACGAGATTGTTTCCGCATAAGTCGCTATTGTCGAGAGTCCCTTAAATCATGAACCGTAAAATGCCTTGTAAGGTAAACGTAATGCATTAAATATATCTATTGGTTTTAGAAAACCCCTGTCCGTGGTTTGAATCCTTGTGAACACCGTGCAAACGGACGCATTTTGTATAAGAAAAGTATTAGTATATATGACAAAAACTTTGTTTTGGGGCACACTGACATATGAAATGCATAGTGTATTGTTAACGTTCAGTAGTCATGAGCTATGCATGAAATAAACGAAGTTGCTATACATAGCTCGTTTCTTTGTTTTCCCGAAACGAATTATGTGTTCACGCTTATTTTTTATTATTTATTTTAAACACTATGAATATCACTCACATTGTTTGATGACGTTATAAACATGTATTTAATCCTAGTAACCAAAGATGAAGGCAACGATGGCGTGGAGGTGTCGTGCGTGTGATGGATTTGATGAAAGACTACTTATGTGTATCTCTTGTCATTTTAAAAACCATGTCTATTATCATCAACAAACCCACTGACTAACCCTTTGAAACAATAATACACCAATTGTAGAAAAGGATGATGAAGCAAAACAGATGTGCCCTCACCTAATAATACACCACAGATAAAATAATGGAACACAAGTAAGTTAAACGTCACTAAAGACAATAACTACAAGTCAAGTGAGCAAGTATGTGTGCCTATTAAAATAACCCACCAAATTGCTATACCTGCATCTCAAACCAATGTACGTTGGATGAGGGTGTTATAGATTGTGACTTGTTGGTTGTTCTTCTCCCCCTCAGCAGGGTGAGACCTATCTTGGCCTACTAAAGGAACACCGATATCTCCATTTTTCTTTGATTCAGACTCAATAACCTATGCAAACTTGTTCAGGGCTTCAGTAACTTTGTTGAGTAGACTTGGAAGAGCATCCAAGGTCTTGATCTTAGCCTGAACATTTTTAACTCGAGTTGGAATAGAAAGGAATTCTGCTAGAAGTTCCCACTGAAAAGTCTTTAGTTCAGCAACTTGAGTGGTAAGACTGTTGACAGTTGAAGTAATCTTCTTAGGAATTTCTTTCAAATCCCCAAGCAGTTCAATCTCTAGATTGTGAACATGCTTCTTCAACTCTTTGACTTCTCTAGTTAATTGGATGAAGTATGATGAAGAGAAACAAGATCTAAACCCTAGTTTAGAATCAAAACCCAAGCTTCCAAGACTAGAAAACCCTAATTTCTAAGGAAACGCTAATCTTGAACTTTCCTTGATTAACCCTTTTAAACACTAAACCAAGCCTTCAATACACCTTAGAATACCTTTGATATGATGTTAGTTTATTTGAATCCTTGGTAAATAAAATTGTATAGATTGTGTATGGGTGTTTGTGTTTAGCCGTGGGCTAGAGGGAGAGACAAGAGAGAATTGCGAAGTCTTTTGGTTAAGGAAATGTGTATGTGTGAGATATCTAACTAGTTACGTATGTATATATACTACAAGAAGCTAGTTGAAATCAAGACTAAGTGCATTATTAGAAAACCAAAACCATAAGCAAACATGGGGAGTGAATTATGGAAGAAAAATGATCAAGTTTACTAGTCATGTACCTTAGGTTATAATGAGTTTTAGTTGTACAAGATTTGATAAAGGTTTTGTTTGCCCTTGGTTCCTTAGGGTGCATATGGTGTCCGAAATTTAGGAGAAGGAAAGAGCTAGTTGAGTCTTTGATATTTTGTGGCAAAATTCTAGTAATTCTTGAAGTTATAAGTTGTATAGATTAAGTATAGAGAGTATACTTATAGCATTTGTTTCTAGTTGGTTTCTTATAAGCAAAATTCGGCCAACAATGTCAACATGGGTGAAGTTTTATAAAACTTTGGGTATTGTTTATAATAATGGGTATTTGTTGAAGCGTAGATAAGTTTTGGTTGTTCCGTGAATGCCTAAATGTATTTAATCGCAAAACGTAAATACTTTACGTAACCAATAAAAATAAAATGTGCAAGGTTATTAATTATCCTCCAAATAATTATCCAACACTTGCTTGACGTAAACTTTTAATTGTTGGATGCCCGTTTACGTTGAATGATAATTTTTAGTTTACGCGATTTAACTTAACGATTTAAAATTAAAAGCAAACGCGTACGAGAATAAAGATAAATAGCGAATAATGGCGTTGTAAAATGACCTAAAAACATGAGGTGTTATAGTTTAGGCTTTAGAACATTAACAACTTAAGTATTGTATCGATGCTTAGAGCGACATGATTGTGTAGAAAGGATTCCATCGGTAAAGTCTTCATACTACCTTACCCATCTATGGATGATCCCCTTTAAGTATTTTTATGCGCGTCTATCTCCAGAGGGGCCTTGTAATAGTCTTCATACTACCTTACTTGTGCATTGTCTTTGCAAGATATCATGTAGATAGCGTTTTCATGTAATTCGTCATGCTTTTCGAAAATACTTACACATACATCACAAGTGTGACAAAGCAATAGGTAGAACTGGATAGCTAGGAAGGAGTAGTGCATCCTAGGTAAATACGATTCGTTGTATAATTGGTCTCCACGCCATTAGATTAGATTCATAATTAGTAGATATTTAGTTTAAAACAAACCAACCTTCAACCCTGAGATTTACTTGCGTTCATAAAATATAAAAACACAAAAATAATCTTCCTTTAACCCCTAGACCTTAGTTAACATTCGATCCAGACTTCACAGTGCTATTCCCCTATAGAATGATAACAACCCTTGAGTCTTGCCTATACTACACTAAAACGGTTAGGTACACTGCCTAGGGAGTTGTAAAACTTAGTGGAGTTTCACAACCTCATTAAAGTTTTTGGCGCCGCTGTCGGGGAATAACGTAGGTTTTGGATTCTATATAGATTAGGTCTACTCACAAGATTCATATCAAGTGAGATTTTAATTTTGTGTCAATTAGCTTTCTCGTAGTCTATATCTTCTTTGTGTATGTGTTCGTAAATATGTCATTCATCACCATGGCGGATGAAATCACACTTGAGTCATTAACGAAAGAACAATTTGAGTGCTTCATAGAATATTACCATGAAAATTATCTAGAAGATTTTAAAAGCGACTTAGAGAATCTTGAGGAAGTATATAAAATGATGAATGGTTGAGTAGAATATCCTCGCACACATAGTACCTCACCTAGTGAAACCTGTGCACCATATGAGCCTTTACCTATGATAGATCCCTTTGAACAACCTCCATGTTTAGGATCAACTTTTGTTAGTGAGGCCTTTAGGAAAAGTGACCAAATGCATCAAAATTTTGAGAAGAGATCCCTAGCAATGACCCATAAGTTAGATGACATGATAGAATTGCCTAAGTCACAATCTAAGAAAACATATAAGGAGGATTTAAAATATGAGGTAGTTATGGTTAAGATTTCTAAGTGCATGTCATGGTTAGATGCTTATAATGAGCCTATAGGTGATCTAGATATGATGGAGGATAAGGTGGATAATGCAAGCGCACAAAGTACCCCACAAGTCTCCCATCATTTGAGGTTTACACATCGCCCGTGACTCACTCGAAAGAAGTAGAGGAAACTATAGGAATCCCGATGGAGGTAGAACCCTTAAACCAAACACAACTAGAGGTTTTAGGCTTGAATACGTATAGTCATGACCTTTCTTTTAGTTTTAGGAAAGTTCCTAAACTTGATAAACCAAAGCCTCAATCTTAATCCAATTTTCCATCCTTAGATGTAAATCTAGGAGACAAAAGAGGGATCGACCCACTCATCAACACGTATAGTCCGAGTAGTTTTAGGATGAAGGTAGTAGAACCTTTGACCATTCACACATCGCCTTTACCCCACATGGCATACTTTCATCCAAATGGTGTGTATCACTACTATCACCCGCATTTGACCTTAAGTGTAGGGGGACCCACCTTTTGCGCATCAAATAGGTGTGGAGTTAGGCTGTGACTCAAATAAAAACAAGCGCTTATTGAAAGGCAACCCAATCTTTTATTTTCTTGCATTTTAGGTGTGTCTTGTGTGTCTTGTGTTTTTTGTGTGTTTGTTTTGAGTCATATGATTGTACTAATCAATTTTGTGGTTTATGCAGTAAAATTAAAAAGAAATAACTAATATGATACTTGTGCAGAATTTTTTCCAGAAAACAAAGAGAATTTTCTTTACAGTGTCTGAAGACGGCGTCAGGATTTTCCTAACGGCGTCGCCAGTCCGGATACTGTAAATTTCGTATTATCTTGAATTTTTGAAAAATAACTTTTGTATAATTTCTAAAATTTGTAATTTTTTTGAAACATGCACAAAACCACGACTACATTAGTATTTTCATCTTATCTTTATTGCTTTCGTAGAGTCTAAACGTAGTTAATGGGGTTGTATATCATTCACCCGTAGATTTTACGCTTGCTATAGTAGTTCTTGTCTTTGATTTACAGGTTATATTTGATGAGGAGAAGCCCGGGAGTTCTTAAGAGTTTCATTTGGACGATTCCTAGATGACGATTTAGCCGGGATCATTTGTTTCTTCTCCATCATTAAGCAAAACCAGGGGAGTACTAGTTTCTTTCGCTCTTTTTCTTTTCCCTTTATTCGTTTACGAGTACTTTGTGAAACATTGGGGACAATGTTCATAATAAGTGTAGGGGAAATAAAAGCCATAGAAACTATTCTTTTATTTGTTTTTGCTTTGTCCCTAAAATAATGAGTAATATATCAAAACATAGCATAGAAGGTAATTTTGACCCAAACTTAAAAAAATTATGACACATACCGGTGAAACTAAGTACTAGTTGTCTCATTGGATAAGGAATTATATGATTAGCATAAAACCCTACCACTCAAAAAAAATTCCACCCCTAAATTATGAGGTTCGCCCCTAGATCTTTAGAAATTCAGGTATCCATATTTGATACCCAAGAAAATTTATACCTTTAGCTTTCTCGAGTTAAGGAAAGAACTATTGCATGTGTAGTGTTCATGGATGTGTCCATGCATGTGTGATTTTGTCGCCTTTTCTAGAGCATTGGCATCGGTTTTAAATTATATAAGAGTGTACCGGTATCGGTAGTGTATTAAATTCTAAAACTTGCTTTAGTGACGCATCCCAAGACCGTATAGTGATTATTAGGATTTTCTAAATGATAAGAGGCACTAGGATTAACCTATGTTTAAACCTGTAATTGTTATTATGGTCACCTCGACTATATAATTATCTCACACCCTTTCCATGCACTCATTTTTAGTGCAGGATTCCCCTAGTACAACCCCCTGAGCCTTTTCTTTTCACGGTTCTCGAAATTTTCAAGTAAATTTCGGATTGTTAATGAAAAGCATTGTTTAAACCCTTAAACCAATTATTACACCCAAATTTCCTTAGCCTACCTTGTATGTACTCATTTTTAGTACATTATTGTTTAACCCAAGTTAATTATTTGAGTATACAGTTGCTACGTCCTTATCCTTATAAATACAGTTTTGGGACGATTGGGATTCATGGTAGTATTTATTTTGCGAAAGAATGGGGAAGAAAAGTTAAGTCAATACCTCCATATTTGTTTGATAGTCTCCATCTTATTTTGAGCCACCTCAATTCGGGTCATTAGATTAGTTCACGTGTTGAGTATGTAAAAGCTCAAGTGTAGGGGTGTATCTACAAACCCCGTGTGATGTATTATTATGTTTAAGCAATGGCAAGACAAAAGTGTACAGGAAAAAAGAGAAAAGAAAAAGAAAGAGTTTGATGTAAAGTTGTGTAGAGTTTGTATATCTTTGTCCAAGTGGTCGAGTCTTTGGCTTATCAACCAAATCAGCGTGTATTCTTATAGATGATTAACTCACCACTTCACCCCAAATTCACCCAAAAAGTCACTCCTCAAATATTTCCCATCTGTTTTCGTTTCTATGTTTATCATATTATACCTACACCCCCCAACCCTTTAAAGATCTCTTTGATTGTAACTTTTAGTACTAACGCCTAGCGGTGGAAGTTTGATCCTTTATCAAGCCTATGGTAATTTGTATGCTGTGACAGGTAATGAGTGTTAAATTTTCCATTTCCCATATTGTTATAATCCATTATACACCTGAGAGAAAGAGAGAATCCAAACACTTATTGTGAGGTGCTAGTGTGTATTTTCCGGGCTTCTAGTTACGAGGTCTAATTGGTTGTGTCATGAATAGCTTTAAAGAGTAAGTTAAATGCCCCCGATATTGCTATTGTCTAGGTAGAAAATCTCATTTGCTTGGGGACAAGTAAATCCCAAGTGTAGGGGTATTTGATGAGGTGTAATTTTATACACTTATTCGGGGTCATTTAACCCCTATAATCATGCAATTATGTTGAAAATATGCGCTTAATTGTTTCTTTTTGCATTTTTAGCACTTGGATGACATTTAGAGGAAATACATGTGACTTAAGCTCAGTTTTGGAAGAAACGGGACAGGATTGCAACTTTACACAACGAAGGCTCAAAGAATTTATTACAAAAGGTGGAAACGGCGTCAGGAAAACATGCGACGCTATCTGGATGATGAAGCGACGACGTCACTATTTATTGTGACGGCGTCACGTGGTAAAGAAGACCATTTGTAACCCTTGCCCTTTTTGTGTTTAGAATATTCTAATTTAGTCCTTCGACTATTTGACGTTTGTCAGTTTATTTAGAATATTATACCGTGATGACGGTGGTGATTTTATGAGAATTGTGGGAATTTATGGTTTATTATGAAAAATAATCCTTTTTAGAGGTTGTTATTGTGTTATTGATATTCCAGGTGGTTGACCCGTGAATTTTGAGAATTGCCAAAAAACGAGTCCTGACACGTCCGTTAATGTCCAAACGAGTTTTTAGGAGGTCTAATATGAAAATATGTCAAGTAAATACTCTAAGTTATTAGAAAAGTATTTTTAAAGTGAATAAAAATGCTAAGTAACTTTGGGGAATATTTTACGGTCGATTTTTATGAGTTTTTAAGTGATTCTGACACGAAAACGAAGACACTCGAGGCCTTGGATGCCTTGGCCGGTTCTAGAACAAGGAAGGGAGACAAGGTGGCATGTTTTTAGCACTATGTATTTGGCCTATATTGATTTGTTTGCTTCCAAGACTCATGCATTCCTCATTTTTGCTTTCAAATTAAGCACACACACTTCTCTCTTTCTCCTCTCTTTCGTTCGACCTAGAAAACATACACACACTTCATTTTTGAAATTTGATCAAAAACATGAGAGTTTGGGTACTTCCGGGTTGATTCTAGTGTTCGGGTATTCATTGAAACAACATTTGGGTTGTCCGGTTCGCGTCGAAATTTATTTTGAAGACCATTTTTGTAAGTCTTTCAAATTTAAATTTTACTTGTCCTTTTGGGTTGTTAGTAATGCATAGATGTTAGTTGTACGGCCCGATCGTTTAAAATCGAAAGAAAAAAGTTTAAAAATGGTTATTTATGGTGCGTTTGGTTCGAAAATAAAAGGAAAGAAAAAGAGGTTTTGTTAGTATTGATATTGTGGTCGTGATGGTTAAAAAACATATATTTCTGTGTAGCTTATTTTGTATATGACGTATGTTGGCTTATTATTAAGCTCGAATGGCTTATTTTAGGCTTATATGCCCACGGCAACAAATGGTAACACAAGGTAGGTGTTTTTGGTTATTACCCTAGTATGTCGTATTTTTGTGGACAATTATTTTAGCCTATGGTGATAACCAAATACGATACATAGCCTATTAGCTTATTTTTAAGCTTAATAAATAGATTTTGGAGCTTATGGGCTCACGGCCCAAAAGCATCAATAAGCCGTGGCTTATTTGATCACTTATTATGCCCCGGATTACTTTGTTACTTATTGGTTTGAGCTTATATATACAAATGGGCCTTGGTTTTGGGCTTAGAATGTATTTTGGATATGTAAAATCCTTAATGGAACTTAAAGCCCAATAAGCGTTAACTAGTCATTTTTGGAGTTTTGACGAACTTTAGGGAAGTAAAAAAATACTTGTGAAGTTATATTAAAAGTTGTTTTGAGAAAGTATTTTGGTAAACGTCGTGAAATGTGATTTTTGGAATTTGGTCAGAAAGTGTCGAAATGTTGGAAAGTGTTTGAAAATAAGGTTTGAAAACCTTGGGAAACGTCATATAAACGTACGGGTCATGCCGAAATTTCGTGAAAAGTTTATACTTAGAATTTTTACTTAAAACGTGATTTTTATTTTTAATAATAAAATATTATTATTTTATTATTTTAATAAGTCGACTAAAAGACGAAAAATATAATTTTTCTCGAAACTTTTCTAAAATGTTTAGCGAACATAAACGTTTCATTTCGTATAGTATAAA
>BQNB010110996.1:0-19124 GCA_026074375.1 Tanacetum coccineum
AAATAGATTAAAACAACTCTAAAATACTTTTGAAATGTTAACAACATGACCCAAATGGTTTTTAAACCATTTTGCCCCGTTTGGCACCTTGTGCCAAACACCCCCTTAAGAATTTATTTATACAGTTAAGCTTAAAAATACACTGAAGTACCAACATCTTAAGATCAAACAAACATATTAAAGACAAAACAAGCATAATTAAGCAAAAACCTTTGGTCCTGAGCTTTAGTGTAGGTTGTAAGAAGCTTTATTAAGCTTCTGGGTAGCTTATTGAACTCAATAAACCCTTCCAATACTTGGCTTATTACCCAATAAGCTTTAACAGCTTAATTCACAATGCACAGTGATTTTCTCTTCATACACAGGAATTATTTAAAAGAAACCTTGAACTTGGATTAATATCAAAAGAGTACAAAGTTTTTTAAAAATACATTAAGAACAACAATAAGCTGAAAAAAAACTGATGAATAGTAACCAAAACAATTTTTTTATATTAAACTTAAAAATTCATTAAACATTTAAAAGATTACAAGGCTGAAATTAAAAGGACAGTATTAAAAAGACATTTTTAACATAAGAACTAAATCTACTTCCTACACCTAGCTACTTTCTACTGTTCATCTTTCTTCTTCTTTTATAGATGTCCAGGTTCTTCTTGTTGTGCTTCTTGTGTTTGTGTTGTGAGAGGAAAACACAAAAGCAATCCAAGCCTTCCATTTTTTCTTGGTCTCCAATCTATTTAATCAAAACCCTTGATTTCGTGTAGCCAATGGTAAACCATGGGATTGCCATAGTGGCAATGAGCCCATGTGGGGGGTGGGGTAAGCTGGTGGTGATGTTTTTGGACGGTTTTGAACAGTATTCGAGGAGGGGGGAGGTGACAGAGGTGGGGTATGGTGTTGGCGGGAAACAATGAAAGAGATGTACAGTAGTTTGAATATGGGGTGAGGGTTTGGGGGTTTGGCAGGTTTGGTCCTCCATGGTGTGTGTTTTGTTTGCACCACACGTCCAAGTGGGGGGAAAGTTTGAAAACTTGGCAGTTTCACCCCCTGAAAGTTATAAGGGATGTTGCACCCATGGTCCTTGTGTTTTATAGGTTCTTGCCATTGGCAGTTTTGCCCCTTGTGGTTTAACTTTGCCAAATGGGCAGAATTAACCCTTCTCTTTTTTTTTCTTTTCTTCTTTTAAAACAAGTTTAGGGATTTAACAAGTTTAGTCCCTAAACTGGTTTTTCTTGACTTTTGGCTTCGGGTTTGTCGGGGTTGACTTGGGTTGACTTTTTCACACTTGGGCTTTGACTTGACTGTGCCTTTTCCACGCTTTTCCATTCCGTGTCCGGTTTTGTCGTTTTGGCTTCGTTTTTTGTCTTTTTCTTAGATATCCGTTCCTGCACAACACAATTAGCAAAACAAGCGTATTTTTGGTATTTTAAGTCCATTTTTGGTTATTTTAACTTGTTTTTAAAGGTAAAATGTATGTGTAATTAAACACATACCAGATACTCTGCCCAGTTTTTTTTATTTGGTTGCGTTTTGACCAAATTTCAAGGTTACGTTTTGATCAAATCTCAAAGACTGCGTTTTGAATCAAATCTCAATGACTGCGTTTTGATCAAATCTCAATGACTGCGTTTTGACCAAATCTCAAGGTTGCGTTTTGATCAAATCTTAGGCTGCGTTTTGGCTCATTTTCTTCACTGCGTTTTGACAAGACAAGGTTGCGTTTTGATGGAAACTACACTGCATTTTGACTAGACTTCACTACGTTTTGCCTAAGTTTCATTATCTTCATTACGTTAACTTATTTCAACCAAACCAAATCACAATCAAACAACATATCACCTAATCCAACAAACAATCATCGCTTTTAACATACAATCACTAATCATTGTACCGATTCAACGATTATCATAACACAATCAATCAATCATGTCTAATGCTTCCGATGACATTTAAGAGAGAGAATTGCATCAGTTGCAACAAACGCAACACAAAGCAAAAGAAAGTTGCATGAAATCTTTTTGACTACTTCAATCACATCTCCGGGTTCTTTCATACAATGATTTAAAAATCAATGGATGTTTCGAACGGGCATTTGCGACACTCTCTGAACAAGATGTTTAGACTTTCATAGGCATAATGTTACTAAACTTGGATCAACTAAAAAAGCAACTCGACAAAGACGAATTTCAAGGAGATAGATCTATGGCTGCCTTTTGCGTGATCAACAAACAATGTCAGAAGTTCATCGATTGGCAGTACTTCTTGGATTATGATAGTGAAATGACAGAGCAGTGATCTGGTCAAGATGGAGTTCGCGGTATGTAAGGTTTTGTTCGAACCACTAAGTTTGTGGGAACATTAATCCTATATTTATTGGTATTTTAATTAGGTTTGGTTACTGGTTTTAAACTATGCTAATATTACGTTGTCTAATTAATATGGAGGTTTTCAGCCCGAGGAAGGAGAGACTGGCATAGGTTTGTGTGAAAACAAATATCAATTACAACAGACAAAAACATGAAAGAAGAAAATTTAGAGATTAGAAAAGCGGTACAAGCCAAATGATTGAAAAACGTGTATTAGCCATATTAAATTTGGTTCAATGTTGGTTTGTTTGTTTTAGTGCACTTGATTTTCTTATCTCGAAGTGGCATATCGTTTCTATAGATCTTAGAGCGAGACATCTTAACTAAAAGTACCTAGACAAGGATTAATCCTGTCACAAATTATAGATCTGCACTAAAGCATTCTTGAGTTTAATTTTATAATCTATCTTAGGGAATCAAAGCTGTGGTGATCCTGTTTTTTTTAAAACCCTAGCCTAACGGGTTATTACCCACACTTATTGTTTGATGGAGTTTTATATACTGGATTTAGTCCATATTTCAATTCTTTATCAGTCAATTAAGAGGCATGATTGCTGTGAAACATAATACGGTGTTCACCTATCGGGTCAACTAAGCTTTAATTAAAGACAACGACAGAAGATGTTATTTGTGATCCTATTGGTCCAGTAAATATGAAACTACGATATGGAAGAGTTAATGATAGACGGTTAGATCTAGGAATTACCTGGGTCCGTATCACTAGATCCAATGGATCATGAATTTAGGTCGCATATTCTAACATATAAATAAGTTGAGGGTGATAAAAATAATTAAAGAATCAACAAAAAAAATTAAATTAAGAAATCAATTTTTAAAAACAAAACCAAACTGAACTTTCATTAAGATGGCCAATACCAGTGGAGTATTAGACCACAACACATTGTAATTTATACAAGTGTAATCAAACAATGAAATTGAACGATTAAGAGAGTAAAAATTACACGACGTTGTTTCTATGAATTGTTTAATCAATGCTTGACCTTGGTGGCTGATCTTTCTTCTCAGTTTCGTCTTTAGTGAGTATGAATAAAGAAATTGCCACACTGAAAACTCATTTTGAGGTTCTTCTATCTATTATTGTGTCTGAAAAAAGTCAATAATACCCCAAAACGTCAACTCCCTCACCCATAACCCAATCTCGATACGCCTCGTATTTGGAAAAGGGTCGATACAACAATATTGGGCTAGATTCCTTGGGAGTGCGCGCTTGTTATAATCTTTCATTTGATATCATTGCCCCAATTTACTTTATTTACTGTATCTCACGTATAGTTATCTTCATGGACACCGGTATGTAGACAGAGGGGGAATGGGAGGTAGGATACGCCGTATGGGAATTGGTCAAACTAGACCCAAACCCATCTAGACCCAAACCCATCTAGACCCATGACCCAACCCAACCCAACCCATCTATTTTGCCACCTCTATAAATTAGTAATCTTCAAATATCTTCGTTTTAGCTTCAAATTATGCGCCTTTTAGCTTGTCTTCACAAAACACTCCTGAATTACTGCATTTATCAATTTTAAAGCAATTAAGTACCAACTAATGCAATAATTATATAAAAGTGGGCAAAATAGATGGGATAAATGATATAATAAAGTGACGTTATTTAATGTCATCAATATATGAGTTTAAAGTATTAGTAAGAAGGTGATGAAGGTATTGGGTAAGTTGTGCATGCATGCATGTAAAATCATGCAAGTTTATATGATTTACGTAAAAGTAATAAATTTGAATGCATATGATTTATAAAATATGATTATGAGTATGATAATGTAATAAATGTATGTAGACTAAACTTAGTCCTTGTTGTGCGTTCAAAGACGTTTTTCACAGTTTGCGGGACCACTTCTCGGTTTTAGATTAAATTTGAGTGTTTACGTAATACTTGTAAAATAAATTATGTATACATATAAATTATATTCATAGAAGTCATATAACACATATTTGACATAAACTTATATTTGTTTAATGTCGGTTTACGTTTAAAGTTGTTTTTCGGTCTACGCGATTTAACTTAATGTTTTCACGTAAAAGTGAACAAGTGAGGTTTCAAAGTAATTAGTTTTGAGTTTATTGATGTAAAATGACTTGAAAAATGTGAGTTGTCACAAATATCTCATTCTTCATGAGTTTTAGATCGACTCTAATTATTCGGACATAAAATGTGACCATTTTTTTTCCTTTATCCTTAGTGGATCCTGTAATTGAAGCATTATGCCCCTGGTGTTCTTGCGGGGACAAAGCTTAGTGAGTTATTTGGTCATAAAATATTAATGTGCATTCATCGATTCACAATCAGGTTGTGCTTCAAATGTAGTTATAATCTAATAGATTTGATTTCTTAATGGATTGTAGATCTACAAGATGACAAGCAGTTCTTTGTAGACCATCCTGGTGCAACTCCAATTACCAGTGGTCATGTGCTAATCTTATACTCAAACCAGTCCAATCAAGATAAACATAAAAATATTCAATTTTAGGAAATTAGAGTTTTCGTCTTTATATAGGGAGAGGAGTTAAAGAAGATGATCGGAGCTCCCAAGTACATTGAATGTGGCTCAAAATCAGAGCTGGTGTTTTGTTTTACTTTGATCCGTTGAGGAATTTGGTGACGTTTGAGCTTTGAAAACTTTACTTATGAATGGGTTGGTTTAGGTTGTGTTTGATCTCAAACGAGTCAAATGCTTTCTTTTTCTTTTCAACAAAGGTATGTAAGGAAAAATTTTCTTATTCTAGAAGTGTTCATTTAATCAAGCGCATTAGTTAAATGGCCAGTTATGATGTTCTAAATTCATCCACCAGCCTTTGGTTCAATAAGTCTTTTTACCCATTAGCTCGAATGTGTCCAGGGTATTTGCTCACAGATTTTCTTGATGTTGCAAGCCGCCCAAGAAATGGTACTGAATAACAAAAAGATTGTGTGCAAAAATGTTCATGTATTGTAAAAAAAAGTTGTTAATGCAATTAGAACTAAAATATGCTTAATTTGACTTTCATATCATGGAACATATCATTATTTTTTATGTGATAAACACTTAAAATTACTCGGTCCATTCATCCACTCATATTAGATTTACATCTTTCTTCATTTCAATCAACATATGCCGCTTTCCGCAATGCCTTTAACAAGGCCTTGAAGAACGTAAGGCGATCTTAATGGAAGATCCAGCTATATCTTATGCACGCTACATATGCTAACATGAAAATGGAATTTAGGATTCATGTACCCATACACAACTCGAATCATTGCCCAAAAGCTATATTTAAGCCCATTAAGCTATATGTTAATGATTTTAGCATGTGTTTGAGAATAATGTAGATGACTTTCTAATTTTGTTTATCATGTCATTAAACAAAGATATTGCTTCCTTTTTATGTCTCTTATTATAGATTAAACTCACAATTTTGTCATATAAACTAACACAAGTTTTATACATTTTAGCCAAACAATCAACATGTCATCAAGTTTTTATACGTAAAGAGTTTCATAATTTTTTTCATGGTTTATAATCTTAACAAAAACCCTCATGAAACTGGGCGGGCTATGAAACTAATTGTATATAAGGGTAATTAATTGTAAATTCAAGAGGAATTGAAAGTGAGGAAGAAGATAAGGGTATTTTTGTCATTTCACGGACCTTTGACCATATTTAACGAAAAAAACAACAGTCGTTAGCAATAGTGGAATTGGTTTCAACGAAACAGTTGCTTGAGAAGATATATTTTTTTAAAAGGGATGATATTGAGTGCGAAAATCGAAAACCCCAAAGACATTTTTTTAAGTTTACCTATATTTAAAGTGTAAGAACAAGATCTGGAAGTGGTTAACACCTTTGCATCTGGAGTCAAAGGTTCGATTCTTACCCTTTGCAAGGTCGGAGGTCCTTCTCTCTCTTTGGTAGAAACCTGAAGCAGTCTCTCTATCTTTGGTAGGGCAGGGCTGTCTACATCTGAACCTCCCATTAGTAGGTGTAGGGCTGTCTACATCTCAACTTTCCTCATACATAGTGAAAAACGATATAAAAACCCATAATCAATGAAAGACGATAGCAAGAGTTACTTTATTTTACTTTACCCTTAAGTGTGCCAAAAAAAACATATATTCTACGAAGTTAAAAACAATTCGTTTGGTAGGACGTAATGAAATGTTAAATAGAATGGAATAAGTGACGTAATAGAATAAATGATGTTATGTAATAATTCTTTACCCTTATTAATAATGTTTGGTTGGTATGATAGGACGGAATGCAATCGATAAAAAAAGACTAAAATGCCCATGGTTAATAAGAAGTGTATTTAATGTGGTTAGTTAATAGTGAACTTTTATGTAATTTTGATTACACTACGGACGTAATGAAAAAAAAAGGAAGGACCATATGGAATGAAAATGGTAGTTTTTATGTAATAAGTCATTCATTGTAATGAATCATTACATTGTATAATTGTTACCAAACAAGATTTTTTCATTCAATCGTAACCGTTTTCATTCCAACTTTCATTACATCATATCAAACGGTACGAAAAAAATTTAACACTTTGACCACAATTAGACAACAAGGAAATATTTGGTCTCTCATTTCCCACTTTAGTTCCTGTTCATATGTTCATCTAAACTTTTTCATCAATGGCTAAAACCCGTACATCTAAAAAAACCCAAAAAACCCTAGATTCATTCACCATCAAATCCACTAGAAAAACAATCAAACGTAATAATAATCCCATCTTTTTATTCTTCTAATTATTATTTTTCCATTAATTCCATCTAACATGTTCTTCCTTTTTTTTGCAGCTGGAGATTGTGTATTAATGAGACCAGCAGATTCCTCAAAAGAATTCTACGTGGCGAAAATCCACAAAATAGAATCTTCGGACACTAGTAAAAAAAACATTAAAGTACATGTGCAATGGTATTACCGACCAGAGGAATCTATAGGTGGTCGGAGACAGTTTCATGGTACAAAAGAACTGTTTTTGTCTGATCATAAGGATGTTCAAAGTGCTGATACTATTGAAGGCAAGTGTAATGTTCATAAGTTTAAAAGCTATACGAAGCTCAAGGAAGTTGGGAATGAGGATTTCTTTTGTCGCTTTGAGTATAATTCGGTTACGGGGGCTTTTGTTCCTGATCGCGTTGCTGTGTATGTTTTTTTTGATGTTTTTGGTGTGTTTATATATTGTTTGTGTTTTTTAGGGTGTTTGGGGTTGCTAAAGATGAGGACTTTAGGAAATAGTGCTTTGATTTGCGTAAAAAAGCGGGTAGAAATGAGTGGCCGTTTGCGTATATTTAGAGGTTCTAAGGGTAGATCATGAATAAGCACTTTGAAAACGCACCTTGCGTCTTGCTTGTTTTAAACACTCAAAACGGCTTAATTATATGCAAAAAGATAAACTAATGAGCAGATTAAATAAAAGCAATCCTAAACACCCTTTTTGTTTGATTTTGATAGTGTTTGGGATTCCATTTATTTTGGTTAGCTAATTAAGTACTTCCATAAATAGTGTATGCGTTTGCTTGTTCAGTAATAATAATGTCAAAATCGCGATATATAGATATAAAAAGAGACAGATTATTTGTGTATATTTTTAGGTTTTTTTTGTTAAAAATGAGTCTCTAGGTCATTTTAGTTTTATTTCATTTAAGCACTCCAAACAGCCTTTTTGCTTAGGGATATACAGACGAGCTGAAAAATAAAAGCAATCCCAAACACCCTCTTTGCTTGACTGTTATTGTTTTTGATATTATTGACTTTGAAGACTTGTATTGTAGGTATTGTAAGTGTGAGATGCCATATAATCCGGATGATTTAATGGTTCAGTGTGATGGATGTTCGGATTGGTAAGTTGTGTTTGGTTGTTATGTCGCGAAGCGTTTTGGATTGTTGTTTGCGGGATATAATCTGATAAATGGCTTAGCAAAACCCAGATATTTTCAAATAATTTAAATGTAAGTAATCATCTGCGTATCGGAATATGCTTTTTAAAAATGCCCTGTTTTGGTAATTTTTAAACTGTGTTGCAAAGGCAAATCCGAAACGTCAACTAATATTGTTGTTTATGCTGCTTTTGTTGAATTCAAATTGAATGGTCTATACTCTATACTCCAAAAGAAAATACTAGTGTTAAGACTTGAGATATGGTATATAATTTTAGTTTGTAGTGATTTGTATGTATTTCTATCAGTTTTTTTAATATTATATCAACCGTTTTTGTTCATCAATTATGCCTTGTATTTGTATAGTTGTATATGAAGAAGTAGCTAATGTGTGGTATTTGGAATTTTGGATACTTGATATGCTGGTTGTGTTTTTGTTTCAGGTTTCATCCTGCTTGTATAGGCATGGAGCCAGATGAAGCTAAAAAGATTGAGCATTTCTACTGTGAGAGCTGTTCAACTGAAGAACAGAAACTACTCCAAACTTCTAATGTTGCTTCCAGACACGCGGATACGAAGGTAATTTTGTGGATTTTCAGTTTCGGTTGCTGGTTTAACCTTCATTTTTCTTAGACCATCTCCAAGGTTCACACCAAAACACCAAAATGGTGTAAAATTTGGTATAGTTGCTTATTCGATCTTTTATTATTGGGTTATGAAAATTATAAGACTATTAACTCGGTCCCATGCATACTGCCATATAATTGGTGTTGGAGTATCCCATATGAAGCAAAACATTCCATTTATGGGATCATTTCGAAAAATTAACAGAGGATATACACTCGTATGCATATTGGCTTTTGCTGTCAACTCTTGTCAACTCTTTTCATTATGCAACTCCTTATTTTTCTATTCTCTAGAAAATGAAACTGTGTTATAAAACTCAAGTGCACTTTGGGGAATAAGTTGTAATTTAAGATAATATATGTGAAAGAAGGTGAAGTATAAGGTAATTTTGGACGAGGAAATAGCAACGAGATTCTAAAATGCGTATTAACCATTAGGGACTATTGGACTAATGCAGATAAGCTTTCACTCAATTACTGTTTATAGCAACGTTTTCTTAATATGCAAAATAGCAACCTTTTAAAAAAAAACACATGTATAGTCACGTGTGACCTTAATTAACCGTTGTCGCTAACTTTTGTCTGATTTGTATTTTCTGATGTCATGGGCACCACACACCAAGTAAAAGTCACATGTTATCTAATGACCCATACCAGCATTTTAGTTTTTTATTTCAAAAAGTTTTAATAGGCTTTGATCACCACTCTGGCAGTTACCGCTCGTCCCCTTCCTGTCCACCATAGATAGGCCAGATTCTGTTTTTTTATACAGCAAACATGAAGTAACTGAGTTTGTTGTTCTTCCATCAGTTTTATTTTTATGAAATCACCTTTTCCTACTTCATCACCATCTTGTTTCTTGTTCTTTTACATCAGCCGGAAACAAGCACCACCACCATCACGGTCATGATAATTACCAAGCTGAGTAAAATTATATGAAAAGCAGATTCTTTCATTTTTGATTATCTTACAACCTGACTGTGAATAAATTTAAAATAAACTCAAATTCCAAAATTTAGGAAAAAAATATGAAAATTTAAATCTACATGGTTGTACACATGGAAGCTGACATGGCAAGAACAGGTGCCATACCATCATTGTACAGGTATTGAGTTATTGGTTACTATATATTTGCCTTTTAAAGTATGCAGCTATTTTGCATTAAAACTAGATCATCATGTTATAAACAGGAATTATGTGAAACTCGGCTGTTATCTAGTACATTAAAGCATCACTTTTACATATATATTCTGGGACGTTGAACTATCTGGATCTTATAACAACTTGTTGATATCTGCTTCATGGACAAAAGCATACATGTTGTGAATTCCACTGGATGATTTGCGGTTTTCTGACCAGTCACCATCTGAATCCATATCTAGCATCGAGCTAAAGAATTGTCTCGTTGATTCTGTTTTTTCAGGTAGGGACAAAGCGCCGTCGAAGGTGAAATCATACTAAAACCTGCTGCTCACAGTTCAATATATAAACCAACAAAAAAGCAGCTATAATAATGCTACAAATCAACACTAGTGGGTTGATACGAGAATGTACACGTGTTCTTATATAGTAACCTTATGTATATATGTGTTTCTGAAGAACAAAAACTTTGGTTTTCATTTTATGTACTTTAGGGAGTCCCACTTCGTTCTTGTGGTTTTTGTATCCGTATGTATCCAAGATTGTTGTCCTGATGTAATCTAGTTATCACATATATGTGTATAAATCTCTAACTTCATATGGCGTTCAAATTATTAAATGACAGCGTAGCTGTTTGCATGCTTTTGGATACCTGGAAATGTGTTAACGTGTGCTTCTTTCCTTTTTCGTATGGTGTTCTGGATGAAAATTTGTGGTTTAACTTTGGTTGCATATATGCAAAATAGCATATAAGCATATATGCAAAATATCATATAAGTATCTTTAGTAATGATCAGTTTTTAGTAGTAAATCCGTCAACGCAAGAGATGAGAGAACTGAAAAGAGGAAATTAAGGAAACCTCCCGCTATGTGTGGGTATTCGTCTAGTTTATCTAAACAGGAAATTAAGGAAACCCCCCAACCTAATGATTTATTATATCAATCTTGTGTGTCTCGCCACGTGCTGTTCAAAACTTTGGGGATTTTGGAAAGTCCTTTATGCATATATTATATGCATCCCTTGCATATGCATCCTTTTCGCGTATGGATAATGAAGAACTGCAACGTAAAGGAGTCATGCCCAAGGGTGGCATATGATCATTGGAATATGACGTATGAAGCTGTTCACTTCTATCAAGATCGCCATTTACTAGAGCCCCTATATTTGTGTATCTCTCTATCTTAAACACGTGACGGAGGCGGTAAAAAAAGACAGGAGAAGAATGAAAGCGTTAAGGTGGGTTCTACATATAATATTGCTTCTTGGTTGTTTCTTTTATTGAATAGTATTTTGACTATAGATATGCCCATAACTTATGATTTTTCATCAATGTTTATGCGACAGTGTTTCCATGGTTCTAAGTTTTTAACTAGTTTTAACCTTCTGCTGTTCAGTTGTTTGGGATTGGATATTTAGGTGCTTATTCGCTTGCTACAATTTCAAGAAAAATACACTTTTGCAGTGTTTGGATTGCTAGGTGTTTTTATGACTTATTTGCAAATATTTTGAGGAGATGGCGCTTTCAAATGAGCTATAAAGTGCATAAGCTATAAGCATAAGTCACAAAATATGCGACCCAAAATACCTCTTAAATAGATATGCCCATAATTTATCTTAGGTAAACTAGGTATATTACTATATTTGGATTACAAGTCACACTTATGGCACTGATATGAGCTATGGTATTGTTTGGATTTGGTAGCCTAACACTCAACTATACAAACCACTGAAGATCCTATTGTTTAGTTGTCATATATATATAACTTATAATTCATGTCTAACGGTGCGTATATGTGGATATTTGTATAAGTTAATAGGTATGCACTTGGTCTGTACTAATTGGTGCTTTGATGTGACCAGTCCTAGACCGATTCGTGAGGTCAATCTTTTTTTTGGGTAAAGGGTTTCTACCCGGTGAATATATTAAAGAATAATATGAGTTTCGAACACGAAGAGAAGCCGTGAGCCACTCTAAAACAAGATCAACGTGCTATGAACATGCTCATAAGCGCAACAACCAACTATCTAAGACTAGAAAACATTTAAATAATTAAAACTATAATGAAGAAATGCCTCTAATCCCACACTCCATGATCTTTTTGGAATCATGGTCGGCGGTAATTAAACTTCAAGCGTTTGAGGCTTTGAAAGAGCCACCGCGGCCCATGGGTCTTGGATTCATGACCAAAATTCGTAAACTGGACATTTTAAAGCTTGATTTCATAAATAAAAAGTTGGTATTTTGTGATGAATAGTATGTACAAATGAAGCTTGATGTGGTTTTCATCCTGCTTGTAAGCCATGTTTATGTAACCTTATCTAAACAGCTTATGGGCTTATTGTGTTTCGATATACTCCGTTACTAACACCTTTTGAGTGTTTGGGACTTTGGGTAGAACCACTAGTATTAGCTTATTTGTGTCTTGAATTAAGCTAATAAGCGTATGTAGCTTATTAGATTAAGGTGGTATAGAGAACTTATTTAAACTTTACTATCATTTTGAGAAGAAAAGAAAAAAGATTACGGGTGGATTGCTTTTTATCAAACCTAAGGTTTTCCTAATAGACTCAAAATATGTAGCTGAGTTTGTTACTCTGTTTCATATACAGGTGATGTAGCACATTACACATAACTTTAGATAATGTAGCAAAGTGATCGCCCTTTTTAAGATTTTTCTATGTATCCTTACAACCATGAATACTGATATATTTGATTGTGCTTAGTCATCGGTTCAGCATGTAAGCAGTTGCAGAGCCTGCTTCGTAAGTATGTGTGTTCTTCCATGCTGTTAAATTTTGAGATATAATTTAGATAGAAAACTGTTCGTTTTATTTTATGAACATGCAAGTATGTCACGTTTAAGAACCACTAAACATATGTAGTAAGTTTTCAAAAAGTTATAACGGTAAAAGAAATAACTCCATGCGGTAACGTGTTGGTAAAATGTTTCGGAACCTTGATATGTATTCATGTGAAAAGAAATTACTATAGTACCTAATTAATATCATCAAAAGAAATATCTCAATCCAACACACACATAAACATTTCCCCCTTTTAACACAAAATTCGCCGTCATAGGGTTTCAATGCCATATCTTTTGCCTGATAAGGTTGAATATTCGTGATCTGATCGGTTGCAAGAGCGTGTGCAAGTATGGGAAGTATTTGATCTCTCACCCTCGTTTTGTTAAATCCCATATTGACCATAATAATCTCAGTGATCAAGAGAATGATAAGATGCACAGAAGAATTGTTATGTCTAAGGAATCTGGTGAACTTCCGGTCAGGGGGTTCCGATACACCAATTACCCCGATCTATGTGGTTCTAGCAATGGTCTAGTATGTGTCCTCTCACCATCCCGTAATGAACCTCTAATAATCAATCCTTCAACCAGAGAGGTAAGGGAATTACAGAGCCCCCAAATTCCTGAAAGTGGGCCTTGGTGCTCGGGTGTTTTGGTTATGACTCTTCTACAGATGATTATAAGGTTGTTTTGGGATTTATGGACAGTTCTAATAGTACTTGTTTTAGAATGTTCAGTTTTAGATCGAATATTTGGAAGGTTGTAGGAGAGGTAAATTATAAAATGTATGGGTGGTTTTTGTGAAGGGGCGCTTCATTGGGTTGCACGTGATAAGGCGTCTAAAAAGAACATAATTCTTTCTTTTCATTTATCAGAAGTTTATGAAAGTGATAGATGCTAATTATCTTTCCAGAATCCAACAAAAGTGAATTGAAGAAGATAGATCAAACAACAGAGAACTCTTAAGATCAAGAAGAAGAATTCTAAATTGAGTGAAAGGATTTGTTATTGATAGATGAAGTTTACAAGTTAGGAGATGTTTACAATTGATTAGCTAGCCATGAATGAAATGTAAAGTATTTATAATAGAAATATGAAATGAACTATTGGCGGGAAAAGCGGTTATGTGTTGTTCTTGAACTTTGACTTTTATCTTTGACTTCCTCGTTGACTTTCATTGACTTTGCATTTGTGAATACATCAGAAAGTCCCTGCACTTGAGGATGTGAGCTACCAATGGAATCGTACATACCCGTTAATGTACTTGGGGATTATGGAAGGTTGTCTGGGCGCATATAAATATGATTCACTTTACCGTGGCTGGGTAATGAAGGACTATGGTAAGAAAGAGTTTTGGGAAAGGTTTGAGTGTGAAGATGAGATTAAGTATGACGTTGCTCACTACCTAAATAAATTACAGAATTCCGTTCCAAATAGGTCCTTGTGGAATGAAACAACTTTTACCGGGGCTCCTTTATATGTGGAAACTCTTGTATCTCCATATTTCCCAAGACACTAAATAGAAAGAGGCGGGCAACGAGTACCATCAAGAGTCCTAAGATGGGTTCAAATTGTGGCATTGTATTTTATTTTTTTCACATAGCTTGTAGTATAGCAAGATAGCATTAGTTCTACCTTATATAAGATTCTTATTGTTATGGTGGCTGCTAAACATATAATGTCTTTAATTTGTTGGTAATTGGTACTTCGAAGTTAGTAATCATCTACTTATTGTACTTATCGCGGGCTTTGGTCCAATGGTATATATAAGTGGATCTTTACAACCCTTGAGCTACGAGTTTGGTTCAGAATTTCATATGTTATACTAATATGCTGCACTTTATAATTATTTTTATTTTTTTGCTTAGTGATGTTTATTAGTAGATTATTACAAAATGCATTTGGATTGTGAATTGAAGTCTCTTTAGAGACAAAAATGTACCGGTTGACTGTTTCTAAAAAATTGGTAAATCTTTTTTGCTCAAGTGATCTTTCTGAGCACAGACTTATGATTTTCTGACACTCTTCTTAGACTGAATAGGTCACACAAGCTGAATTGTGTATATTATTACTTTGAACTTTACGTTAAGAAATTTTCTAAACACAATCATTTGGCCTTTGTTCATCTGCCTTACTGTTTTCTTACTTTCTGTTTTGATATCAGTTAATTAAGGGAGATCCATCCATTCCTGAACCGAGTGCCACAGTTTGATGCTGTTGAAGAAGTCAAGATGGCAGACATTGCTAAGAAGTTTCCTTATTCCGTAGGACCATGCTCCTATCGTTTTTAATATCTTGTGCTTGATGTTTTTTAATGACTTTTTTTTTCTGGATTTCGGTACTCTTGGATGATTCTTAGTTATAACTTATGCTTATCTAAAGTTGGTACACACTTCTAATACTGTTGCATCACTTAAAGAAATTGTGTCATGTGGCATATAGAGTGCTTTAAATATCATCACTTTCGCTAATCTTTTTGTGTAAATTTGTAGTATCTCAAGAGACATCCTTGGAGTAAGTCAAGAAGAAATGACATTGCTTTATAATCTTCATTTAATTAATCGTTAGGACCTTTCTTTGAAGATCTAGTTTCCTACGTTTTTAGTATTTTGTCCTTGATGGTTTTTCATATATTTTGTGTTTTTAAACGTGTTCTACACTGTTACAATTATTTTGGTATTGTTATTGTTAGACATTGTAAACCCCGTGGGTATAACTTTATTATTCATCACTATTTATAGAGTATAAATGCATAACCCTAACCCTAATGGACCCAAACCACAAGTCGGGCTTGGGCCTAATCCATCTAATACTTCCTCGCAGTCCAAGCGGCGAAATCGCGAAAGCTGTAAACTAGAAAAAGAGAGAAAAAAAACAATTACAAAACATTGACGTAATAAAAACATTAACATAATAAAAGAAAAAGAACCGGCTTGTGACCGAAGCACGAACAACAATATAAGATTGTGTGGATTTGTGACCTTAGCACAAATCACAACACAACTCACGATTGTGTGGATTTGTGACCTTAGCACAAATCATCAACACAAATCACGGTTGTGTGGATTTGTGATTTGTGACCTTAGCACAAATCACCAACACAAATCACGAATTTGTGACCTTAGCACAAATCATTGTTCAACATGATATCAGAGACCAAACCTTAATCCTCTCCTCAACCTAAACAATACCTATCCATCTATAAAAAAAAAAACCGTTCTAAAAAAATCCTTGAAAAAAAACCCTAATTGAACTTCTAAGAGGTTAACACTCACGGAAATCATTGACATCAGAGAGTTTCAACAACTACTACCGTGGAGCTCATGGCATTATTGTTGTTTATGTTGGCAAGATCAAGAAGGCTGGAGTTGTATCGGATGGCAAAAAAACCCGAATCCAATGGGGAAACCCGAAACTCGTAGTTTTTGGGGCGGGGCGGGGCATGCTTATCGGGTTACGGGGCGGGTTTCGTGGCATTAACGTGGATTCTTATCGGGTTCGGGGCGGGGACGGGGCACAACATCCCCAACCCGCCCCGCCCGAAAATTATACATACATATAAATATATTATATTCATATATTCTTATTTTAGTATTTACGTAATAAAACTAATATTATCAATTTTTTTTTTAATTTTGTATCTTTGTAAGATTGCAAGTTGTGATGAGAAAAAATTTCTTTTGTGTAATGTTTTAAAAGATGTTTAATTTTTTAACGTGGTTATCATTATTTATGTTTAGTTTGTTGAAAACTTATAAATGTTACTAATTAGTATATTATTAATGGCTTCTTAATTCTTCATATTATTGCATGTAACCACATTTGTAAAAATATGACGTAAAAATAATAATAAACGTAGAACAATGTGTATTTGTTGAAAAATTGCGGTCGTAAAGACGCCCCGATAAGATCTCCAACGGGGATTGGAGCATCTTGCCCCTAATGGAGCGCCCCGATAAGATCCCCATTGGAGATCGGGGCGGGTTTGAGGCATGGTTTGCTAATCGGGTTTGGGGATGGAGGATGGTTGACCGCCCCAAACCCGCCCAATTGCCATTCCTAGTTGTATGGCAAGAGCTAGCCAAGCTTAAGAAGGAGACCACATCATGATCATATGGTTTAATTCTCATGGTGTAGATTATCTAATGAATTATTTGCTTCCGTGAATTTTGGATTGGATTTAAATGGAATAGTTATGGTAAAAAAAAGAAGAGGAGTTATGGTTTTGCTATTTATTTTAGTTGATCGTTGGTATTGCTTTGTTATCTACTAAAGTCGATCGTTAGGTACGGTTTTGTTACCAGTCGACTAAAGTCGATCGTTGGTACGGCTGTGTTACCAGTCGATTAGTCGATCGTTGGTATTGCTTTGTTACCAGTCGACTAAAGTGGATCGTTGGTACGGTTTTGTTACCGGTCCACTAAAGTCATGCGCTTTTATTATGTTATTGTTTTGTTTTTTTTCTTTTCTAGTTTATTTCTTCAGTCCTAGCTTTCGCGATACTGCGAGGGAGTATTAGTGGATAAATAGGCCCAAACCCAGTTTGTGGGTTTGTGGGTTTAGGGTATTAGAGTTTTACTATTATAAATAATGATCATTAATAAGATTATACATACGGGTTATCATTCTTTAACAGTTGTAGGATGTTAACAATGCTCTAAATATTGTCACCTTCATTTTC
This sequence comes from Tanacetum coccineum, assembly GCA_026074375.1. Lineage (NCBI taxonomy): Eukaryota > Viridiplantae > Streptophyta > Magnoliopsida > Asterales > Asteraceae > Tanacetum > Tanacetum coccineum. Next base: position 17,520 of record BQNB010110996.1, read on the forward strand.
ACCATCTCGTGTTCAATTTTACCAACAATTGAATTCTTGGTGATCAGAGTAATTTATACGTATGTGTTAGGTGATAGGCTTGTGACTATCATCACCATAAATGTGAGAGATCAAGTCATGATGCAAACAACTCTAAAGTGGTCACGCTAACCTTCCAAAAAAAGATGAGGCTTTTACCTAGTTTGAGCGTGTGTGGCAGTAGGGGTGATCAGAAAAACCGAAAAAACCGAAAACCAAAACCGAACCGAACTACTAACCGAACCGAATTCGCCAAAATCGAACCGAACCGAACTACTAATTCGGTTCTCGGGTTGGATATGGGTTTAGCACTTCGAACCGAAAACCGAATTGATATAAATATTTTTTTATATATATAAATACCATTAAAATGTTATCATAATATAAAAAAAACACTTTTTATGTTAATAATAATTTTTTGTTTACTAAAAATCTATGTAATTATTAAATTTTTTTTAAAATAGTGAAATTCGGGTTATTCGGGTCAACCCGAGAACCGAATTCGAATTCGGTTTTCGGTTCGGTTCGGTTGAATTCTAGTTCGGTTTTCGGGTTGACCCCAAAAAAATTTTTAACCGAACTAACCGAATAACCCGATAACCGAACCGATCAACACCCCTATGTGGCAGTGGGCTCAATACTTTGTCGATTAGTCGGTAAAAAGTCAGAAATCGTGGTTAATATAATAAATAAGGTGATCAGAGCGGCTTAATATTGTTACTTATGTTGTTATCATTGGTAGTTTATGCTAAGTTGTGTAGCAGTGAACCGTTGCTCGTCTCTTTTCTATGGTTGATTTGAACTTCAATATCATCTTTGTTGAACATGTGATAATGAAGGTTGATTGAACATAATATATTGATAGTCAGCATTCTATTTTGATCTTCTGCAGAGTATAATGCTTTTAGTTATCCAACAGGACGTGGATCCTTGTGCTATTCTGATTGTGCATTCTATTTTGATATTCCGCAGAGTACTTTTTTTTCTTGTCTACCTAGACTGATATTTGTTTTTGTTTTTTGTGCCTATCTGATCCGTCAACCACGTGACATAGCTTAAGTCGTAGTTAGCAAAGATATTAGTGGCATACCTTTGATTTCTCGTGTTCTGTTTCTATGAAAACTTTATGGTCACAAAACATGTGCTAAAGAGTTGAGTGGTCCTGAACATGTTTGATTTACTTTCAGAACATGTCGAATTCTTCACATTAGTACTATCTCTGGTGCCTCAAAAGATGGACTTCAATATAAGGAAAAAAATCTACAAACTGCATACATATTTGTTCGACTTAAAAACATTAAATGTATACCAGTCATCTTCTCCAAACGGTTTAAATGAGTGGAGAAACTCGTACATCTTTCGATGTCGACTGACCTTTTCATATAGACCAATATTAAGCATTGCTGAGCTGTTTTCTGCGATCTGCCAGCCACATTTTCCATTTCACACATCCTCACTTAATCAGACTACTATATAATCATATTTCCACGCCTCAAAATCAAATATCATTGTTAAGGTAAAATACCGTACCTTGAGTTTAGGGCGCGTTCCCTACCCTCTTGGTGAAGTATCCTCTTAAATTACCTG
>BQNB010110997.1:3412-22441 GCA_026074375.1 Tanacetum coccineum
CCAGAATGAGTGATAGTTATGTTCTACAGCACAAGACATAGCACACGGTAAGATTCGATACGAGATATAGCCACTATAAATATTAAATAAGGTTTATATAGGAAAATACAATAGAACATGTTTTGCCAGAACAAGTAAATAACAATAAATATGAATACGCGAGAGAATCAAAACAAGCTTTTCATATCATATATAAAAGCATCGGTCGATTACATTCAACCCATAATAGGGAACTTGATTTACTCTAAAACTACTACTAACAACTGGTTCTACTATTAGCCCAAAGTCCACACACAACATCATGGACGAAAACCTAAACGCCTCGCAGTGAATGTCTCTAATCTCCTAAATCGCATCCTGTCATAGTAGCGGAACCTACAGATCTGCCTAAGCTCATTCTCTATAAATCTCATGCGTCGCCGAAACCTATCTGCTCTCGCTCTCTCCATCATCATGGTGCCTCAAAGTCTCGCATTGCTCCTCTCCAAGGACGCAACCTGATCAAGTAAGCTAGCTCTCTCTCCACCAGCAATCAAACTCCTCGCCTCTAACTCTCTTTGTCCCGTCTCAATGTCCTCTATCCTCTGAAGAGGTATCTCTATAACATGATCATAAATATCCTGCAAACCCTCCTCAACATTCTCCAAACGCTCTACAGCATCGAGCATAAGCATAGCATCAGGGATATCAATCCCAGCAGTCACATCTACACCAACCTCCATAGTACCTCTATCACTGGACTCGACCTTGACCTCCATATCAATACCTACACCAATCCTAATCACAACATCCCTATATACTGCAACCTCAACATCCGTAGCATCAGCCTCAATGTCCTCTAACACATTCGTATTAGTGTCCTCTTCAACACTATCCTTTGGTGAAATAGAATCCCTAAACCTCTTGCGAGGTGGGAGGAGATCAGCATGAGAAGGAACTAAAGCTCTCGTAGCATGGATAGATGAAATCACGGTAGTAGCAGGGGACCTGCATCTCTTACGAGATGGTCCAGCAGATGACTCGGAAGAAGAATCGCTAGCTGACGACTCGGATGTCATCGGTGGATACATGGTAGATAATGTGGCAGACCTCCAACGGAGATAGGCCTCACTACACCATTGAGTTCTAGCAAGTGATGGATGAACAAATCTTGGTGGTGTAGATGAATCAGCTACAGTGGTGTCTGGTGATGTATGTCCAAATAAGGAATGACCCAAAATAGAATGCCCAGATGATGAATGATCTAAAGATGAATGACTCGATGATGATCCAAAAATGAAACGATCCAAGTGATGTGATGTGTACCTCAATGCTAAACGATGAGAAGGTAAAGGTCTAACCGACTTCCTCGCGGTCAATGCCCTATATGGCCCACCAGGATGAGTATGGTAAAGTCGACCAATAGGAATGTCCTCCCCAGGTCGGATAAGAATAGCTCGTTGTCGACGAATCCCGGGTGGGGCAACAACAGGTGCAAGTGGAAACTTAGATGATGGTGCAACAATAGGAGATGGTACGGGTAAAATGGGAGAAGTATGGATCTCTAGAGTAGAAGTAGTAGGTGATGATGATCGTGGTGCAACGCTGCTCCTCCATCTAGTAAGCATAGCCTCATGAGGTGTAGGTGATACATGCCTCTATCGTCTAAACACAGAAAAGGTGAAACCATAGGTGCTACAGATACGGGAGGTGGTGTACTCTCCGGTAGATCAGCCTCTGACGATGAATGAGTATCAAGCTCGAGCACCCCGGTAGGTGAGGCAACTGCAGCCGTCCCCACCTCTGGTGCAACCAGGACCTCAACAGAAATAGAACTGATATGGATAACTCGCGGAAACCAGGATCCCACACTCTCGACTGATATGTCCAAAGAAATAGAAATAATCGAAGTTGTCATAACCTGCACAAGCAAGAGTTTATATAAATCCCCTTTATATCAAACCATGCCAATGCGTGCAATGCAGGAAAAATATAGATGTAAGGTATAGTCATGGCAAAATTATACGTAATATAATTATGGAAGTGTGTTATAATTAATACCCGTATACTTATCGATAGTACTTATATACGTAAGCAAGTAAACACGTAAGATCACATACTGGTTATAGACCAGACCCAAATATACTATCTGGTTTTCTAAAACCTTGGCTCTGGATACCAATCTGTCACACCCCCAAACGGGGCCTAGACGGAAACACGTGTCCGGGGGCGTGACGTCATAATATACATCACACAAGATACAAAGAATGAACTCTAAAGGTACGTTTAAAAATCCAACAGCGTTGCATTAATTTAAAATAGTTAAGGTTTTACATAAGTTCAAAGATAATATGCGGAAGCGAATAAAAGGTTTTAAAGTTTGACAATGATGTTAACATAGATAATAATAATTCTTGAAAATCGGTCCAATGCAAGGCAACACCATAAAGCAAGCAAAGACATCCACAGCTAAGCACCTGAGAAAAACATGCTAAAACGTCAACATAAAGTAAGTGAATTCATAGGTTTGAATTTAGTATTAAAAGTGGACCACAAGTTCGCAGTATGTATGTGACAGTTATAATAGATACAACTCCACATAAAAAGTATTTACTGTTGCACTAAGCTCATATTATATGCCAAACAAGAATTAATTGCCCTAAAGGTATCTGACCAAGATCACCTAGTGAAATCCAACATGGTATATATCCGTTTATCAGGAGCCCCATGGGTAGTGAGCGCTACTCACCCGGATAGGAATAATTAGTCCCAATAGATCTATTTACAATATTCGCGCTTACTTAACCAGTCCATCGGTTAAGCAATTGACGGTTCATGATAGTTTGGGCATTAGTGGTCTATTCGCTACTTAGGCAACACGTAATCACGAAAAGGTAACGTAAATAACTGTGTCCATAGTTTAAAAACAAGCAATGTTTCTCACCCCAAAGTAGTAAAGTAAAAAATAGTAAGATGTGGGGCTATGAACTCACCTTAGCAAGATGAGTAAATGATAAATCACACAAGTAAAAGATGATATAGAAGTCTAGCCGCGACCTAGAATAATAACGCGTCATAGGAACACGGAAAAGTATGCCAAGAATTGCACAATATGTTCATCACCAAAAGACATTCATGTGTGTTTGTGCTTTGGTTTGATTATCAAATCATGACGAATTAAAATCATAGAGTTTTTCGTTAAGTCTCAGCGTTTAACCAACAATTACTATTTTTAGTAAGTTTCTATTTTTGGGAAGTTTTAGTTTCAAGATGTTAATACCATTCCCTATATTTGTTAAGTTTCTATATTTTTAAAGCACACTATCTAACTTCAATCGCTTAACTTCCATGTCTAATTCGCTAAAACATTATAAAAGTCACTATTTTTGAAATCCTACACTTTTACCCATCCCGACATTACTCAACTATTCTTTATGAAGTATTTCTGCAAATTGTTTCTAATTAATTTACCTAATGTTATATATATGTTTCTGCTAACATTAGAAAGCCCATAATATCCGAAAAGTGTCCGAACCCATTTTAAGTTTCGCAAACTAGCTACAGCTATTTCATTTGTTTTGACAAAAAAATTGTTTCAAGTTTCATTGGCTAGAACTTGGCCTGTTTTAAGTCCACTTTCTAGTGTTGCGAATTACAGTCGAAAATCTATTTCTTGTTAAAAACGAGAGTCCTCTCCATAATTACTACGCTTTTACGCCTAATGAAACTATTACTAAGTCGCTGCAAGAACCGGTTGTAACTCGCATTTCGGATCAGCAACACTACTTTTTACAATCGCTTCCAAAAAATCACCCAGGAGCTTCAGCAATAGTGCCATTAGTATAGCCTAATCACTCATTCACAGAACAAAACGGCGCGATAAGCACCCGCCCCTAACATTGTTCTCACCTTCACATTTGCATCCGTGATTGTGTTGCAACTCTGATCCAAACTTTCATCTCTCCAAGGGACCTATATAGTTAATCGTGAAACCAAGTGATCTCATTATTTATAGAGATGAAGATTTGTGTTTATAGTCTTTCGCAAAAATAAAACCAATATTATGGATGTATGGATCTTGAACATATATGAAAGAACATAGTAACAAGAAAAGATCAAGTACTGTTAACAGTTGTATTGAACAAGTAGAGAATCAACAAGATATCGACCCCCAAAATATAGGTCTATTAAAATCCCAACAACAAATCTTGATAACCCTAGTTTTATAAACTCTTTTGAAAGACCGTTAAAATCAAAGAACAATACTTCAAACCACCTTAGAGTTTCTTTCAGATATGAACCGTAGATATATTGCGATTCTTGCTAGAAATCAATGTGTATAGAGTACTTGAGGAGGGTGGGGTGGTGGGTGTTGGGTTTGCCGATGAGTAAGTAGAGGAAAGAGGGAAGAGGAGAAAACAAATGAGATTTTTGGGTGAAGTAGGTGAAATGTATAGAATGACTATGTGTGTGATTAAGATGTATTTATAGGTGTGAATTTGTAGGGTTTTGAGGATCACATGTGATCTTCAGCACAGAACAAGGGTGTGTTGCTCTGTCATTTTGGGTTTTCTTGTAGCGGCGCGCGCGAGCGTATCACTAGAGCATAGGGGAAAAGGGGAACTGGCCAATCTTTTTTTACTAGCTAGGTTCAAGCGCCTTGGGTCTTGTTTTGTGAATTTCAAGTGCAAGAATTGGTTAGATGAGGGTTAGATAAGTGATCGCTACATGTATGACAGCATGACACAAGGTCTTGTGGCATGGTAGTGATCCCATGAGTGAAGTGTACTAGATCTCCTCTTACCACCCAGACACATGCATAATAAAACAAGCAAGAGCCCTTTGATTTAATGTTCAGGTTTATGGCTTGTGTTTTGTTTTGGTTTGGTCTTGTTTAGGCGTCGCTGAAAATTAAATAAGGTGGGGACATGAACGCGTAACTTTTGTAGCTTATGAAATGACGCTCTGGATCGATAACAAAAGGTTTGACAGGAGTATAATTTTCGGGTTTCTGGGGTTTCGTTAGTGTCAAAAACGCGAAAAATATTAATTTTAAACGTGACAACTATCAGGCGTAAAAATAAATTACCAGGATTTCGTTCGTAAACTAGCGATATTAGTACACTTAGAAAGTAGAGAGTAGAGAAATATCATTATCATATGATAGTGATTTAAACTAATTAAATATCCGAGAGTAGTTAAAAATAAATACCAGGAATGATCGTAAACTACGAAACACTTAGAAAATATAAAATAAATCATATAATATTTAAACTAATTAAAATCCAAAGTCGGAACGCGTCTGATGACGTTTTTCAAATTTATGCGGGTTAACTTCCTGGTAAACTGCCAGATTCAAACGTAACGTATAAAAGTAAAAAATAATGATCGGAAAAGTTTAAAATATTGACCTAAAATTTTTAGGGTGTGACAACCAGTTCCTTCATTTGTGATAGAAGGTTTGATTTTTGCAGCACTTGTAACTATACCAGAACCACTTGGATGGGTTTTATGAAAGTCCCTCAAACTCTTCTTGCGAACTTCTTCATACTGAGCTTCTTTAGTTAATGCCACTTCAGAGAGAAAATTAATTCCTTTGTGTTTCTCAACAATCATCTTTTCCTTCTTCTTAGACAAAGACATCACAGGAGTATCTCTAATGACAACACCTGTTGTTGGCGCATTAGTAGACTTCTTGGCAGGTCTTTTAACTCTCTTTGACTTCCTCGTGGGTTCTTCAGGTGAAACTGGGACAGTAGAGAGTTTAGGAAAAGCAGGCTTCTTGAACTTTCATGCCTTCTTAGGAGGTGTAACTCCTGCAGGATAGCCAAGATAAGTCTTGTAAGCTTTGGTTTCCTGCATCTCTGGACTTGTCATAGATTCAGGAAGTCGAGCTCCATAAATTTGAGATTCTTCATTTGCGGAGATGAATCTCAAAGTGTTTATCATATAGTCATCCAAGGAGGTATGCATGCCTATATTGTTTCTCCTGGAGACTGTCTTGTCTTTGATAAGGAAGTAGTTACTGATAACTTTGGTTAATCGAGGGTAGTACATCTTTTCTTGCTTTTTGTGACCTTTGTTGTCAATCTGGTAAGTAAAATATTCCAAAGTAGTTCAACCTAGTCCACATTATTCTTATAGTACATACCACAAAGGATTTGAGCTCTTGAAAGACGAAGCTTGTCAAGACCGATTGTCTTTCCAGATAGACTTCTGTTGATGATAGTAGCAAAAGTTCTCCAAGGTTGATGCATCTGATCGACAACAACATCGGTGATTGACTTGATATCCCCGGTATGACCAAGTTCTTTAAAGAAAGACACAATAACATCATCAGTGGGAGGTTCATCAAAGTTTTGACCATGAACTCTAGGGCATATCTGAAAGATGTCTCTGAAGATTTCCAAATTGAGGTCGAATTTCTTCTTTTTGTCCATTCTGAACCTGTAGGAAGTATCATACTTGTGGATAGAATCCCGAAATTGGTGCATGTAAACTTCAGGAACATCTGCAGTGGTGAGAAATGCGAAATAGCATAGAGTGAGAGCAAGAGCAACCAGGACAACTTGAAATGTAGGTTCTCTCTGTTTCTTTCCAGTATTAAGTCTTCCATTGCATTTTTCAATCTCAAGACTTTTCTCCTTGGGGACAAGTTCAAGATCAAGTTTGGTTTGTTGAGCAGTAATGGAAGACATGATTCTGCTAAGATTTGTCACATACAATTCATATACAAACAAATAAATATTTCACTGAAGGACAATATAGATCATGAAAAACATAAGATTATAGATGTAAGATTGATTTTCACTAGGGATTAGGCATGCAGTTACAAGGCAAAGAATTGACACACATGACAATTATCATGAAGCAGGGAGACACACATAATCTTATAACATCCTAACTATAGGCAATCTATAAAAAGAGAGGCAATCATAAAAAATTTCTAAGGAAAACTAGACCTAAATCAATCACTAAGTGACATGTTAAGGAATAATTATACTTAGATTACCAAGATTATGTGATTAGTTCTCCTAGTGAAAGTATGTATAGTTCGCCTAATAAATGTGTATAATTCGCCTATGTATATTTGTATAGTTCGCCTAAAACCAGTGAGTATAATTCGCCTAACCATGCGTGTATTATTCCCCTAACCATGCGTGTATTATACGCCTAAGTTTAATGTGTATAATTCGCCTAAGGTAGAACGTATAGTTCGCCTAAGGCAAAGCGTATAATTCGCCTAACCTAGGAAACGTATAGTTCGCTTGAGGAAGAATGTATAATTCGCCTGGGGTATTATTCGCTTAGTTATGTACGTATAATTCGCCTAGGGAAAATAATACCATCATTTTTACACCTTTTCAAGCATCAATAACAACTCAAACATGTTCATTTAGCATCATAGAATCAGACTAACATGTTTTCCACATGAATTAACCATAAAATTCATGACTTTTGACTTGTTCGATGTAACATCCGGAAATTTTCGAAATTTTAAATGACTATTTTACCCTTTGACTTTTTTGGTCTGACTTGACTTTTTGACTTTTGGTATTTTATTGTCACATAAAAGCGATTACCGCGTAACCGGTAAAATTTTCAGAACATATTTTAAATAATAAATCATATTTATTATTACATCTCTCATGTGCAAGTTATTTTTAACTTATTTGACTTGAAAACGAAAAAGATATATGTTATTCCTAAGCTGATTTATCAAAAACGACCCACCAAATCACGTTTTCATTATTCGGACTCTAAAGCAATTTGATGTAAAACGACATTTCGGACAACTTTTTAGTTTTGCCCGAGACCCGAAAAGAAGCAGAAGATTGCTAAAATACCCTCGCAAATTTTTGAACAGCGCACACAACGCGTACTGACACAAAAATAATTAAATTTATATTTAATTATCATTTTTATTAGATGAAAACATTTAACAAATTATTTAATAATTTATCCAATAGCGTTTATTTAAAAACGCGAACGTTGAAATTAAAGTTTCATTTTTACAGACAAAGCTTACTCGCGACACCCAAGGGTACCAAATAAATAATAATAATTTAAATAGATTTTATAAAAATATTTATAAAATATTAGCCGAGTAAATACTCATTTTCGCGGGAAAAATTATTTTAAACGCAATGGCGTAGTTTTCGTATTTTGATTTCATCGTTAACTAGCCCAAACGAGTCCCGAACCATTATTTAATAAAAGTTACACTTTTGGTCCCTGTGAAAGTATTTTCAATATTAACCCTAAAGTATTATTTACTTGTCACAATTGTTTTTTTTATAAGTTCTAGTATATATAGGTAACCATTAGGGTTTTATTCTCATATATCATGACCTAGCACACACACTCTCTCTAGAAAATTATCCGGCGCCCCCATTGTGTTTCCGGCGGCCGAGTCCAAAAACGTTTCTCATCACCCGATCTACCCGATCCCCACCACCACGCGTTGCCACACGCCTATATTCACCACCACACCACCACTGCTACCACCGTCATCATCATCGTCTCTCCATCATCGTCATCATCATTGCCACCACGTCCACCCCACCACCATCATCATCACGCACCACCAAACACCACCACCACATTTACAGCACCACAAAAAGGGTGCGTGTGGTTTTATTAAACACCAACAGGTGGTGTTGGTTGGAGTGCACAAGAAAGGGTGCGTTTGGTTATGATAAAACCAACAGATAGGGTACGTTTGATTTTGCACCAGCCGGGGTGCGTTCAGTATAAGCGAAGCACCGAAAGGGTGCGTGTGGGTTTGCCTTATAACCAAAAAGGGTGCGTTAGGTTTGGTATTTGCACCAAGAGGGTGCGTTTGGTTGGCTACCACCACCACAAGGGTGCGTTTGGCAGTCACCACCACCATAAAGGGTGTGTTTGGATCTAGGTTATAACATATTAGGGTGCGTTGGGTTGTGATTCACGCAACAAAGATGCGTTTGGTTTTGAAACAACCACGAGGCTTGTTTGTTTCAGGATTTAACATCATTAAGCGTGCGTTTGGTTGTTCATATTAGTAGAAAAGGGTGCATTTGGTTTAACAACAGCCATTAGGGAGCGTTTGGCTAATGTGGACAGCCATGGGGAGCGTTTGGTTTGTTTTGGCAGATTAGGAAGCGTTTAGATGGCTGTATAACAGCCATAGGGTGCGTTTGGTACAGCCATAGGGGCGTTTGGTTTAAGTAGAACAAACAGCAAGAGTGTGTTTGGTTGGTTTAACCGCACAAAGGGTGCGTTTGGTTTATATAAATCGGATTATAACATTTAAAGGATTTCATATATATATTTATATATTAAACCGGATCTAAATGTGGTATTGGTTAATAAATACTTTATTTATTATTTCCGTTTTTGTCTTTATAATAACTGTTAAAAGACTTTGTATTATGCATCTCATCTCCGGCCAATCCACCAGCCGCCGTCTCCATCATAATACCACTCCATCATCTCCATCACCCCAGTCACTATGCACCACCACCCCCACTGAGCCACCACGTTAGGGTACGTTTGGTTTTAAACAACCACCAACCGGGTGCGTTGGTTTTCATATCACCCACATAGGGTGCGTTGGGTTCGGGTCAGCCACCCAAAAAGGGGTGCGTTTGAGTCTTTCTCAGCCACTAAGGGTGCGTTGTGGTTTAACATAAACACCACAAAGGGTGTTTGTGTCGTTGGTTATGCACTCGGGTGCGTTTGGTTTCTTCAGCCCCCAAAAGGGTGCGTTCGATTTGGGTTACACAGGCACAAGGGTGCGTCTGTGTTTGTGGTTAGCACCGTAGGGTGCGTTTGGCAGCCACCGTACCACAAGGGTTCGTTCGGGTTGTCTTAGCACCAGCGGGTGCGTTTGGTTTTGGCAGCAGCACCGAATGGGCGCGTTTGGTTTGTGGTAAACGCCAACACAAGGGTGTTTGGTTGTGGTTTTGAAAGCCCACATAGGGCGTGCTTCGTTCATTGTTTAAAAGTGTGTTTGACTTTATTTATTTCATTTAGTATTTAAATATCTTCTAGATAATATTGAAACACGAATATATTTTGCAACCTAGATTGGTTGATTGAAAAGTGGGAAAACATTGAGTTTTGTAGAAATAGGAAATGTCACATAAACGAAAAGGTCAAGGCGAAATTTCTAAAATGTATATACTTATTTTTTTTAGATACAACTCCTATCGTCTTTGAAGTACGATAAATGGACTAATTCATTTACATGGTCGATTTCATATGTGTTTACAAATTCATTTACATGGTCGATTATATACGTGTTTACAAATTCATTTACATGGCCGATTACATACGTGTTTACAAATTCATTTACATGGTCGATTACATCCATGTTTACATATTCATTTACATGGTCGATTTCATATGTGTTTACATGAATGTTTACAAACTCGTTTACATACTCATTTACACATCTCACGATGAGATACATTACTAGTTTTCACTTATGGATACTACAACTTGGATTTCATTCTAATGATTATGGATTAGCTTAAGTTGTATGAACTGTTCGGAGGGTAAGCATGAATCTTATAAGATAGATCTATTTGGGATTGACAATCCCCGTTCGGGTGACCAGCTATCACCGAGAACGAACGTTATACCATGTCGGATCATGATTGGATTGGCGCCTGCGGGGCCAACAATCACATACACATGACTATTTTTATTACTGCTCGGGTGTTCTTGGAGGGGACAACCTACGATGGGTACATTCTTATAGTACCTTGAATAAAGTGGCATACAAACAAGTCTACGTCACAGTTTCATGAACTTAGGTGTGTAATCATAATCACAAATGGTGACTATTGTATTTGATACAATGGTCATGCATACATTACAAATCTTGGCTTTGAACATATATTCATACATTTTGTGACTATTTAAGGATTGAAATAGGTCAGGCATGCATTACAAATATTTGATCTAACATTTTAAATCATTTTATGATACTGTAGAGAGACAGTAGTCACTAAACATTTTATATGGTACTGTGACGACACAGTAGACAAATACATTCATTGGAATTTATATTTATACTTTAACTAACCTATGATTTTTAAGCATGTTTTTCTCAGGTAAACTAGATGCTTGGTTTACTGATGTGCATTGGAGTCTAAATTAACAAGATTTCATTCATGGATTTCTACTTATATATAAATGATCAAATCTCGTTGTATTGCTTTCAAGCTTTTCATTATGATGCAATTATGGGACAAATGTTATATCAATTTCATGGAAATCAAAGAGATTACTTTTCAAATGACACATTTAGAGGTCGTTCTCTTGTATCTAGCGCTGTGTATTATGAAGTAACGCCCCCAGACATATTTCCGCTGTGACACATTTTTGGGGGTGTTACATTCATAAGGCAATAATAATCATGCATTTCACCCAAAAACGTATAAAATATTTTAAAAAATGGGCCGTGAACTCACTTTTAGCAAAGCGATAGCACTAACGAGAATTAAGCGACGAAAAGTCGAGATAATAGGACGACATAGGCGAGAATGCCTTAGAAGCAACCTATAAATAATGTTGTGTCTTAGGACTTTATAAATATTCGTAATAAATATAAATTAGTTTTTTTAAAGCTTTCATAAAATATTTAGCATTGTACTTTAGAGTTTTAATTTTTATAAAATAATTGGGCCAAAAAACAAATGTCCAAGTTAATACTTATAAGCCCAAAAGAAAATACCCAATTTATTACTTATAAGCCCAAAAGCATATGGGTTGTCCAAAATTTCTGGTTTTAACCAACTTCATGGGCTTTTAATTCCTAATCCGTAAATGCTCTCTCCTTCTCCTCTTCTTTGTTCTGCCAACGCACAACAACACCAAGGGAGTGGTGTTTGATTTGGTTTAGTGCAGGTTGTTTTTGGATCGAGTTCGGGTTATTCATACTTATATTTTCGGGTTAATCTTCATCCATTTTCTACATTCTTGTAAGTAAATATTTTCTTAAATATTTTTATACATTTCATATCAGTTACATACTTTTCACATCATTTGATGCATATATTTATCACGATACTTGTTCATTTATAAAACTACACATTTGATTATAAAAACTACATTAAAAACATTTATATATAAAAGATATATATAAAAAGTCCACTTTTAAGCTCGTTATTGTTTTATAAAATATATATTTACAAAAAGTCTTATATTTATACTTGCTCATATATGTTTGGTTGTAATATGCTTAAATATTGAGACTCGTGGAAGTGTTTTGGATTTATATAGTTTTAGGATGAGGTTGGATTTGTAAGTGAATTTGTGGATTTGAGAATTTGTGTTGATGGATTTTAGACTATAGGAATAGAATCGGTGGAAAGGAAAAATAGATAGAACAGCTGTGTACATTTTCGTGGTCGATTCAAATTGTTAAAAACGAATTTATAGCGGATAAATGGTTATCAGTTAAAAATTGACAAAATAAATATATTTTCTTAATTTATGCTTTAAGTGTCAAAACTTGTACTTAAAGTGTCGAAGACTAATGTTTTCATTTATTATTAATCGCGCTACTCTAAAATTATTTTCTTAGAATAATAGTTCTGATGTTGTGGTTCGGTTGTCGTAAAGACTTCAACACGAAGTTTTACAACTCACTAGATAGTGTACCTAATTGTTGTAGTGTATTATAGGCAAGACTCAAGGGTTGTTATCTTTCTCTAGGGGAATAGGTTGGGGAGGCTCGATCAAGATCTAACAATGGTCTACAGGATTGAGAGAAGATTCTTGTTGTATTTTTATTTTATCGAAAGAAGTAAAAATCATTGGTTTGAGAGGTTGGTTTGTTTAACTAATTAAAACTAAATATAATCTAATCTACTGGTGATAACTTTACGATTAAAAGATGTATTTACTTAATCATGTCTACTCCTTAGATTGCTTCTCCTAATTTTGTTGCTTTGTCACACTTGTGATGATCTGTGTAAGTATTTCTTAAGTCATGAACGAATTACACTTACCCGCCGTCTATTTAATATCCGTTAAGGCAATGCACAAGTAAGATAGTATGAAGACTATTACAAGGCCCCTAAGAGTATATTAAATGCAATTGAAATATCTTAAGAGGGATTAACCATATTAGGGTTAAGGTACACTAGTACAAATCTGGGATTTCGTCACACATGCTGTTTTTTGAACGGCTAGACATTCAGATATTTATGTGACTAAATGTACCATAATAAAATAAACAACCACATTTGAACTCATTTTGTGTGACCATTTCGGAATTTCATTGCCACGCATTTGAATATTTATGTGACTAGAGGTAACTGATAATTTTTTGTTGATTATTTAGTCACTTAGAATTTGGGACGTGTGACAGATACAAATAAGTTTGAAACATTAGTCACACTATATATATACATATGTGACATATATATGTCACACAATTGAATATTGTGACCAAAATCTTCACTTTGTCATCTTCAGCACATTTACAGATCTCAAACACCATGCTCCATTTTTCGATCCAACCGTTTCTGTCGTCTACACTTCTAGGCCCGTTGAAAGAGTGAGGTTTGCCGTTCGTAAATGTCTTATACGAACATCCATGCATCTCTGGTGCAACAGTTCCTCCAGTATTCGTTGATCCAGATCCACCAGTATTGTTTGAGTCAGCTCTAGTCTTTTCATATTTTTCAATGGCTTTGGCCACACGCCTTTCCACTATCTTTCTAATAGACTTCTCCTTAAATCTTCTGGGCGTCATGATTCTGTCCACACAAGTACCCAATTCGTTAAGAATTTGTAAAGGTATGTAGAGTCATGGCATATGATAATAATGGAGAAGAGGAAATAGAAGGATGATGTAAATAATTATGAATTAATCAGGATATATAATTGACCGATAGAAATTGGTAATGATATATCAAAAGATAGACGTAAGAGATCGAATTTAAACCAAGTATTATGTGTATATATATATAATTATATTAAGGTTCATATAATGGCAATAATGGCAATCACAAAAGTAAGAAAGGATCAGGGAGTTGCTGCCGCGCGTGGGATATCGGTATAAGCGATGAAGGTTTCTGTTATTATAAATGATAAGGAAAAGAAAATCTTTAAACTTTGTGGTTATAGACTAGGTTTTGAAAATGACCCAGTTCCCTATAACCTTGGCTCTGGTACCATCTGTAACACCCCCAAAATCAGGTCGCAGCGGAATGGTAACATTGGGGTGCTACGTCAAAGTACAAAAATCAAGATATAGAAAACGACCTTAAATGGACGTTAAAAATAAGTTTCATTCGATGTCATTACAAAAGATCAGAGTTTTCACGTTAGGTCCCATAGTTTTATTTAAAGAAATTATAAATTTTATAGACAAAAAGTTTTATTATTAAATTAGAAATCAGAATCCCTCTAATTGATATCCGTCACGGCTCCATAAGCTTATGCTCATGCACCTGAGAATTAAAACATGCTTAAAACGTCACCAAAAATGTTTTGAGTGAATTCTTTGGTTTATTAGGAAATAGCGTTGACCACACGATTTATGTAATAGTAGCTATGAAAAACACATTCAATAGTCCAACACATTGTATTATTGCCCTAAGCTCATGACACCGAACCTTAACGTAATAAACTGTAATTCCAAACTATGTATCGAGGTTTGTGCCCCAACACGTGATACAGATGTTAACAAAACACATTCCTACGAATTTTTCAAATACAAGATGACTGCAAAACATCCTACGAATTTTCTTCAAATGTTAAATGCGTCAATGGTCAACTAGAAACCACAGCCCAGACGGGGATGGTCAGTCCCGATAGATCCTATCCAGAAAAACAACTAGCGTATACCAGCAGGTAATTAACGGTTCATGATAAAAGGGGACTTAGTGGCAGAAGGGTACTTAGGCAATAATGTAATCAGGAAATAGCATACAGTTTTGAAAACACTTGTGTCCAAAGAAATTAAGCATGTAATCTCCCCCGTATTTAATAAAGCAAGTAGTAGAAAAAGGGGCTACGAACTCACCTCGAGTGAATGGTAATCAAAAATATTTCACAATGGAAAATGCTTCCGCTTACGATGGATGCAAACCTAATCAATATAGGTCGTTTTAGTACATAAACACTTGATTATTTATAGGTCGTTATAGCTCATCATACTATGTTGGGCTATCATAACTTTAAGAGGTCGTGTAGTGATCGTATGAGGAGCTAGGACACTTTAAATCGTAAATCCAACAAACTCGTCGATACGACACCCCGAAGGGCCATTATGAATACTCCCTAGTAATCTAGTATTTTGAAATAATACCAATATAGCTCTTTATAGTTTCAATCACCATCTATAGTTTTGTAAAATGTGTTTAATATGTTAAAAAGTTTATAATTTCGTTTTAGTAAAACTAGCATAAACTTTTGCGTTTTTAACCTGATTTTAGCGTTTCTTATGGCCATCTTTTCGTATTAGGACGAGTTATCATAATTGACCATTTTCATATTTTGAACCCTTCTGGTGAACAGTAACTTTACTTGTGTGTATCAGACGTCGACTTTTATGTATATCGTATTTGTTCGTCGTTAAAAAAACCGTAAATGTGTATTTTTTAGTTATTGCTCCGTTTTTAACGATTCTTTCGAGGTACGTTCCTTTATTGAAGTTCTATAATTTTATGAGAGGTGTAAAAAAATGTTAACTTTCTGTCTTGAATAGTAAACTTTTATAAAAATAGTTTTATAAAAGTATTAATTGTGTAACTTTGCGAAATTCATAATACTCGTTCGTTATTAATTGAAAAATTACGATTCTTATCATTTTGGAATCCTAAAAATATGTATTATTTGTTAAAAATATCAAACTTGCTGTTTGAATAATTTTTATAAAAAGTTTTTTATAAACTCCGTTTAATTAACGTATAACTCGTTTTTAACGTAACTTTTTCGTTATTAATCCGTTTGACAAGTTTCTTACCTTTTCGGAATCGTCGTGAAATGTATTATCTTATAAAAATATAAAATAAGTATATTTTTATGACACTTTTGGACAGAAAGTTTGGGTGACTTTATTAAGTCTATTTTTAACCTTGTTTTTATATTTTACACTTTATAACTTTACCAAAAGTGTACAAGTCTTTTACTTCCATTATGACTTTATTTTTGTGTTCATATATCATGACTAAAAGCTCATAAAACTATATTTCCAAGAAAAATCCATGTTTACAAGTTAAACATATCCTAATGGTGATTTCACTATATAAACATCACATATTCATAATAATCCATATACTGAAAAGTTAAGGGCTTAAGATGACCTTAATGAGATGATGAAGGATGATGATACTTAAGTGTTAAACCCTTGTTTAGACTTTAAACCCAGGATTATAACCAAGAAAACCCTTATTTTCTTAATAAAACCCTAGCTTCCTTTTACTTGATTAATACTTGAAAATGTTTAGCCAATGCTTAGAAACACCTTAGAATATCTTAGGATGGATGTGTATAGATGTGTATAGGTTGTAGAAAATTTTGTATGGGTTTGGTTAGAGGGGTGTTTGATGCCGTGAGCATGCAAGGAGAAAAAGGAAGGATTTTGTTGATTTTTGCTAACTGTTTAAGCATGTATGTGTTATCTCTCTTATGTAATGCATGTTTATATGGAAGTCTTGGTCAAAAAGGTAAGTATAGAAGTCCAAGAGCAAGATGAGGGTTTCAAGGGTTCATGCTTTCTTGTCTAGAGTCAAAGTAACAAGGTATGGCTAGGTTTTAAATGCAAGAGATGTACATTGACCAAGTGTTGAATTTTTGTTATTTCTTTGTATTATTTGCCATAAATTCGGCCAAAATAAGATATATGTGATGTTGTTGAGTAATTTTTATGTATTGGGTATAAATGTGGGTATTTGTTGAAGCGTAGAAAAGTTTTGGTGGTTCCGAGGAGTGCCGAAACGCAATTTATCGCGAAACGTATACACTTTACGTATCCGATAAAAATAAAATGAACACAGTTAAATAATTATTCTCAAAATAATTATATAACCCTTGTTTGATGTAAACATTTATTTGTTTGGTGTCTGTTTACGCTAAACGATAATTTTTGACTTACGCGATTTAACTTAACTATTAAAAATAAAAGTAAACGCGTACGAGAAAGAAAAATAAATAATTAGTAAAATAGATGACGTCGAAAATGACCTAAAAATATGGAATGTTACAATCATCACAACACACCGCCACCACAACCGTCATTATCGTCACGACTTCATCATCATCATCGCACCACAAATCCAACATCATCACTCCCATTGTCACACCATCATCACCACCACAGCCCTGCCACCACCACCTTGTTGCCGCCACCACCAGACCACCAAGGGTGCGTCTGGTTCATCTTCGTAAGCACCAACAGGGTGCGTTTTGATTTTTCTAGCACCAACGGTGCATGTGGTTTAGTTATAACAACCTAGGGTGCGTTGTGGTTTAACA
Organism: Tanacetum coccineum; assembly: GCA_026074375.1. NCBI lineage: Eukaryota > Viridiplantae > Streptophyta > Magnoliopsida > Asterales > Asteraceae > Tanacetum > Tanacetum coccineum. Next base: position 20,873 of record BQNB010110997.1, read on the forward strand.
TAAACACCACAAAAGGTTGTTTGTTTCGGTAGTTCAACAGCTAGGTTGCGTTTGGCTTTTATAACAGTACCACGGGTGCGTTTGGTTGGCTGCCACCACCACAAGGGTGCGTTTGGCAGTCACCACCGCCAATAGGGTGCATTTGGGCTGTTGTGACAGCCGTTAGGGTGCGTTGGTTTGGTTTTAGGGCTAACAACCCCAAAGGGGCGTTTGTTTCCGGGTTTATCAACTGTTTGGGTGCGTTTGGTTTTGTAATAATCAGTTAGGGTACGTTTGGTTTTCGGGTCAACATCATATGGGTGTGTTTGGGTTGGCAGAAAAACGTATAGGGGTGTTTGGAACTGGGTTTAACACAATAGGGGTGTGTTTGGCTTAACAGATTGCACCAAGGGGTACGTTTGGTTTGCTGAGTTACACCCAGGGGGTGTGTTTGGTTTGGCAGTTAACTCCAACAAGGGCGTTTGGTTATGCAGAAAGCACCATAAGGGTGCGTTTGGTTAAGAGAAGCACCAAGGGGTGCGTTTGGGGTAGCTGTTACTCCATAAAGGGTGAGTTTGTTGTGGAGCAGGAAAGGAAATGCATAAGGGCGTGTTTGGGTGAGTAGAAACAACCTTTAGGGTGTGTTTTGATTTATATAAATCGATTAATAAATATATCATAAGATTTTATGAATTTAAAACCGGATTAAATGGTGGTTAATGGTTAAATAAATGTGTTATATATTATTTAATCTCGCCTAACTATATATATTGATCACGCGAGTAAATTGCAACACAGATTGATTGAAAAAGGATTAAGTTATATAACTTTAAGATTTTCAAATTGTAATATTTCAATAACCGGATAAACAAACGGAAAACTATACTTTTACAAATGGGATAACTATTTTAGCAAACCGTCAAGGAAACAATATACTAGATTATAAAATATTATTTTATATTTTATAATTGTCAACTAGAAATTAACATCATAACCTTTGTAAAAGCTTTAAAAACATAGTGTACATGATTTGTAACTTTAAAACGTACGATTACTTTTATGCTAAGAACTTTTTATTTATTTAAGTGGTGATTTTTTAAAACGTGTCGAATTATTTTGTTTAATCATTTACTCACGTTCTTAAACAATATTTGCAAAGTATTATATACTTTAAATTATTCAACTGATTGTTTGTCTTATTATATAATTCACGATACGAATTATATAATTACTTTTTTTTTTATGCAATAGATACATAATATATTACATACATTGCTATATGATTCACCCTATGCATTATATATGCTTCTTGATTTATTTATTTAACCAACCACCAAACTATTACAACTTTAAATCTAAATATTTTATCAACGTGTCGTGTTGACACAACAATTCATCGGGAAACCCAAATGAGTTATCCTTGGCTAGTGAGACTTTGCCGTTAAGACTAGTTGCAACTTCTTGGTCGAGCCGCTTCAGTTTCCGTTTCGTCTTGTACTCAATGTGTATGATAAGTGCTTAATTACACATATCTTTTACCTTTAAAAACAAGCTTAAATGACCAAAAACAGACAAAAACTGCCAAATATA
>BQNB010110998.1:0-22441 GCA_026074375.1 Tanacetum coccineum
ATTTGCTTTCCGAAATTTTATTTGTCATCATAAAAAGGGGGAGATTGTTGGTGCAACATTGACTAGGATCTCCTTTATGTTTTAACGATGACAAATAAACTTTTGCAAAACGTAAAATCACAAACAATAGCCAAAATCCATAAAACTGGATTTGCCTATCCGACGCGTTGGGCACGCGTCAGCGCGTGGGCAGCGCGCCACAGGCGAACTCTGTTTTTACGGATTTCGCAACATTGACTTTCCTCTTACCCGACACATGTGGAAACTTCAATAAAGGTATGTATATGATATTTGAGCATTTAGGAACACTCCAAATGAGGTTTAGACTTAGAGAGGAGCAAAAACAAATCCTCCTATTTTTCAACAAAACGACAACTCAAATCTTTTATCAAATGCCTTTAGCCAAGGCCGAAACCTCTATCTAAACCTAGTATGATCATATTTTCAACATACCATCAAATGAAAGTATTCATTTGACCTTAATCCATATTTATGGTGTTTAAAGTCACTTAACGGGTTTTACTCTTTTATTGGTCAAACTAAGTCAAAAGCCACTTTACGTAAACGCATCCTTTCTTGTTGCGGGATATGCTTTACTTGAGATGCAAAGCACTTAGCTTGTTTGCATCAAGATGATTAGTGATCAAATCCATTGTTGATTATCATGGATTAAAGTCTAAATGGCTAAATAAGTTTATGGTATTTGAAGATTATACTTTGATTTTTCTCATCTCCTTATCTATAAATGTTTTACAAACTCACATGTATTCATCACATGTACAAGATAACTTACAAACTCCCACACTCCTTCTACACAATTCTACAACACATTCATCCTAATCATTTGTTCACCCTTCTTACCCAACAAATGATTACATCTTCTTCACACACTCTAAATACTTCTTTCTTAAACCATCCCTTAATTACATATGCCCACTCTTTCCTTTCTTATTGGCAATGTGATTATTAAACCAAATCAATCATTTGATTTCATCCTAAACATCATCATCTTCATCATTTACATCTTCAAACCTTCTCTAAGCATAAACCTTTCCCAAATAATACCCACATGCCAACTCACATTCCCTTACATAATGTACTCTCTTTGTACTTGTTGTACTTCTTGTTCCTTACATTCCTAACAAAGGCTCCTCTACATCCCATCAAAACATTCACTACCACATACTCATTATTCACCTTCTTACTCATAATATTTATTTACACACACTCTCATCTTAACCCTTGATCACACCACCTCATCAATCCAAGTTACCTCATTCTCTTTTCCATCCTTGGATTGACTTTAAACAAACATAACAAGCATACTTTCTCTTACACCCTTGATCAAGCCACCTCATTAATCCAATTTACCTCTTTCTCCACTCCACCCTTGGATTAAAATCAAATTTAAACAAACACGCTCCCTCTCACAAACAAACACATCTCACTCACCAAACAAACACACCTCTCTTATCACCCTTGATCTTGCCACTTTACCTATCCAACTTACCTTTCTTCATCTCATCTCAACCCTTTATTTTACACCAAGATCAATAGGCTCATTTCCATCGCATCATGCCAACTCATGACATCTCACTCACAACTCATTCTATCTTATCCAACATGTGCCTAAATAAATTTGAAATTCAAATTTCAAATCTTTCCCCTATTTTTATCCAAGTTAAGAATACTCCAAGCATATTCTCTTGTACCCTAACTAGCTTCTTTAAACTTTTAGTTGGATCCTAACTAAGCTAGTTACACTTTGAGAAATACCCAAAATACCCCTTTCTAATAATTTGTTTCTCTCTCTACAATATCGGATGAGCGAAAGGCTTTTAAATACTTCACAAACGTTTTTAACAAATGGCTATTTGAGTTGGTTGACCTTGAGTGTAAGAATGATTGAAAGGTCATAGCGTGAAGTACAATTGAGGTTTTAACAAGTGCGGGTATTTAAAACGCTAAAATTCCAAAGAAAACATTTCGGGAATCTAGCACGCTGGCCATGCGCTGATGCGTGGGCAGCGCGCCACTCGCGAAATGTTTTTATAACATTGGGATTTGGCCTATAAATACCCACCCTTAGCCTTTGTATTCCTCACCTATTGAAAACATTCTATCCTCTCTTTTCTTTTCTCTAATCCTCTAAATCAAGTGTTCCAAACTTCTCATCTATCATTCAACTGAAGTAAACACATCTCTGCAAGAGAACCACACAAGTACCTAATTTATACTTGTGTGTTTTGTCGAGGGTCTTCTTTCTCGTACCCTTTCTTTAGAATCGAGTCTCTAGGCTAGGTTAGGAGTTGGTTCATCCATCTATCTTTTTATTCAATCAAGTTGTAAGGGAAGTCTTGTATCTATGGGATCAAGCTTAGATCATTAAGAGTTGGGGTTTGGTAAGCTTCCAAGGGGAAGTCTTAATTGGTTATAGGTTAAGTCGAATCACGGGTTCTTAGGGGTGGATTCCGAGGGCGGAATACCATAAGTAGTAACTCTTCTTTGTGAGCGCCGATCTTTGTGCATGTCGGTGAAGTTAAATTGTAATACGGTTTGTAGTCCACCATAAGGATTATACTAGTGTAGTATCGAAGTTGTGGATTTGCAACTAGACATACGAAAGGACTAAACCCCTTCTCGAAATAGTATATATTGTGGTCTCTCTCTCTATCTCTCTCTCTCTATCTACTTATTGTTTCTTTACTAAGTAGATCATTACACCACTCGGCTCTTTTGAGACTTGAAGTTTTATAAACTTCGAAGAAGACAAAAAAATCGTATTCACCCCCCCTCTACGGTTCTACACGGTTGGTTTGACTCTGACTTAATATTGATACCTACCGTTTTGTCCAGCGAATATTTAATTGGAGATAACGGCTACCCGCATGGAAACCAAAAAAACTAATGAACAATATAAATCGGGCATCCAGCGAGAAATGAAACGGGTATGAATGTAGATATTATAAACGGGTGGAAGGTACGGGTGCACTAAGACCCCTTTCGAACCTGACCCGTCATCATCCCTACGTGTAATGTCGTTGCAAGATATGGGCAATTAATCTTGTGAGACAAATAGCACCACTTTTCGTATATAGGGTCTCAAAATTCGGCTCACATATTAAAGATCTAATGTCCAGATTGATACCCCATAATTAACTTGATAAATATTGTATAGTGCGAAAAGGCAATTGTGGAGATAGGAAATTTCATGTGCCCATGATAAAGGCCACAAACTTGAGCTTAGAGCAAAGGATACAGTAACGCGCCCTTTTTTGTTAGGCTGATGTGGCCCGATGTTAGGTTGCGTTACTGCACCGGCTAGTCTCACTGGTGGTGGGGCGTTGGCTTGCTCATTGGTTAACCAACAACCGTTAGTAACTGGTTATTTTTCGATTTAAAAGTGTGTTTGTTTATGTTTGTGTGTGTTTAGTGGGTGTTTGTGTGTGTTTATTAGTGAAGACGAAGGAATAAAAACAAGGGTGTTTGTTTGTGTTTGACTGCTAGTGAATTTAATAAATTAGGGTAGGTACTAGGCTTATGCTAAGTATTAGGCTAATCAAAATTTTATCATAAAGGTTTAGGGGTGTGCATTGTTCGGTTATTAAATCGAAAAAAACGAAAACCGAAGCGAGCTGAAAAAACCTGAACCGAAGTTATAACCGAACCGAATTTATTAAAATCAAACCGAACCGAATTAAATATTCGGTTTTTTTTACGTATTTTCGTTGTTGAAACCTGCATGAAGAAATCACATGTGATTAAATACTAATTTGAATATTCGTATAAAATCATATGTGATATTGATGTTAAATCACATACCGTATGATTTTATTACATATCATATGTGATTCAACACTACTATCACATGTGATTTTATTAGAATATTCAAATTAGTATTTAATCACATTTGATTGCTAATGCAAGTTTTAACAACGAAAAAAAAAAGAAAAAAAAGACCAAAAAACGTTAAAAACGACAAAGAACGTGAAGAAAACGAAAAAAGGTGAAGAAAACGAAAAAAAATTTGTCGAACGTATAATAAAGTGCATATCTATAGAAAGATATTAACTTCTCGTCGTGATGATTTATTTTTTTGGCTTAACGATTTAAATTAATATTTGAAAAAAAAAAGATGAAAATGATAGGTTTAATCTCATCTATTAAATCAAAACAGAGACGAAGAGTGAAGATTAGTCCATTGGCATCAAAATAAAGTTTAATATCAAAAGTAACTTAAATCTAAATATATATATATTATATATATATATATATATATATATATATATATATATATATATATATATATATATATATATATATATATAGTATATTATATACTTTTTAAGTATTGGGGGAATTCTATATATTTCTCACTTAAACCATCAAAATTTCATATTTCTACACACATGCTTTAAAACCATTTGTCACTAATGCACTAAAAACTTTGTATTTATAAATAATGAAATTTAATATTTAAGTTGGGTAAATATGAAATTATCCTTTTTAGTTTCAAGGGACGAGTAATGTATATTACTCATAATTTAGACCCTAATCTAAAACTCCACTAATAACCGTCACACATCAAAAAAAACCAGTTGAACCATCGTCAAAACCTTCATCTGCTCAGTACCAATGGCGGATGATGAACATCACCCAAAACCCGACCCATTACCCCCAAACACACTTATCGCATGGGAATCATTCCAACTCCCTTCATTCCCATCCCAATTCCCACTTCTACTATCACCAGATCCAAACACTCCCTTAATCAAACGGTCAACTTCACTACCAGAGCATAACAACAGTCACACCTCCATTGTATTCCCACCCACCAATCACGAAGGTCTTAACTGTCATCATCACGTTCAAGATGAAAAAGTCAAAGACAAAGTCAAACCAGAGTTGACCGTCAAACCAGTGGTGAATGTGGGACTAGGTGATGTGAAGTGGTGGTTTTTAAGGTGGAAATTGCTGGAGGTTGTTAGAGGGGGGTCAAGGTTAATTTGGGGTCATAAGTTACCGTTTTTCGGGGTAATATTGTTCGTTTATTTGAGGTTTCGGAGAAGTCGAAGGAGACGGGTACGGAGACAGGGTGTTGACGAGCTTGTTGGTGTAATTAAGGAGAAAGATGAGGTGAGGTTTTTGTTCGGTTTTTACTGTTTTATATATTGCACACTAAGCGTTCGATACAATGTCTAGGAATTCACATCTAGTTACCTGAAAATTTAACTAACCTTTACCTCTTCCGTTATTGCGGTAAATAGAAAATGGTAGTTTTATGGTTATATAGAAGGGTACTTACCTACAACGGTAAAAACTGAGTGTTTAACCCCAAGGGGGCAGGCTAGTGGTAAGACTTGGGAGTCCCAATAAGAGGTCACAAGTTCAAATCCCGATAGATGCAAGGGGTTTACCAACCAGGTTACCAAAGGCGACTTGGGTGGATTTCCTCTTACCCAAAAAAATAAAATAAGTTTTAAAAAAAAAATTGAGAGTGTTTTGTTCTATATATAATAGAACAATACATTATTTCTTGCATACAACAACTAGCATTTGAAAGGTACGAACAATGTGAAATCTATAGAAGGTTACCTACTTACGATGGTAAAAATCAACGTTCTTTTTACGTACAATGGTAAAATGTGAAAGTTGTTTTTTAGGTGTAATAAACACTCGAGACCATGATTACTGACAGTTTTTGTTTTCTTCATTTTGCAGAGGATTCAACAATTACTGTATCAGATTGCTCGGATGAACGAGTTACTACTTGCAAGTCATCATGGAGTTCCTATTAGATCCAAGGCTGCTTCGGTTTAATCAAGTTAGTGTAGTTGGTGTTTGTTTGTATATTATACTTCGGTATACATAGATTAAATGTCTGCTAAGGTTACTGAACTAGTAGTATTTTCGTATAGTATTATCTTGGATATGGTTCTTGTGTTAGCTGAATTTGAGCTATCAGTTGAAATATGTTTATATACATTTGTTTTGAGATTCAGGTTAAGATGTATGATGTATTACTGTTTGTGCGATAAGACAGTAGTCACAGGCTTAATTACATAGCGGACGTAGTTTTGAGATGTTAGTCACTTATTAGTAGTATTAACGAGTCCTATTTGCTATGCATGAGGAGAGTTGGCTTAAGTGCTAACCTAGTTATCACTCAATATGAGGCCCAACTAGAGTTGGCTTAAGTGCTAACCTTAATAGCTAACCTTATTGCTCAATATGCAAATGCTGCATGCCATTTTTAATGCTGTTGTATCAGACTCCCATGTCGATAGGACAGATCTTGAGCTTTTAGGCTGAGATCCAGATGCCTCGCAACCTAAAGATCAACAGCATATTCTCTATATATGTGTGTCTATTATGGCAAAGAATAAGAGAATATGTTGAATCTTGAATTAAGGTTGATGGCTGCATAAAACACATGTGATGAATAATTTTTCTTCCAAATGCCATAATGGTTTGGTTTGTATACACACGTGTATGTGTGTGTGTTTTATTTCATACACCATGGTACTGGTTTTTCTTTTTGAGAAACCAACGGTATCAAAATCTAGTAGTTTCAAGACGGAGTCATTTTGATGCATCATCTTATAATGTGGGTGTGTTTTAGGAGATCAGGCCAATACATGTGACCTTTAGATGTACCATTAACACATCTTAACTAGTTATAAAGCATGTACTTCATTTTTGAAAACTTAATTCTTTTTAGAAAAGAACTTAGAATTGAAAACTATAATAACTAATGAAGCACACGTTTGTAAAAAACAAGCAAATGAACCCGCGCATTGCGGCGGGGCTAATTTTTTCCCAAATATTTTTTTTTACGTTTCGGGGGGTTTTTTTTTTTGGCGATGCGTTATGCGGGGCTAATTTTTAATATTTTCTTTTTTTGTATGATTCGGGGAAAAAAAATTTGCGTTGGGACGGGCTAATATTTTCCCAAATATTTTTTTTTTTTGGGACGGTTTTGTAAATTTTTTTACGGGAATTTTTGTGTAAGAAAATCGTAAATAGTTAAAAGGTGAGGGTCCGTTTTGTATTTTTTTTTACTTTGGGCCAGATTTTAGGCTATTTTTGGGTTTTTTTTTTGGCTAATTTTTTCCCGGATATTTTCTTTTTTTTTATGATTCGGGAAAAAAAATTTGCGTTGGGACGGGTTAAATTTTTCCCGAATATTTTCTTTTTTTGGGACGGTTCGATATCTTTTTATTTGGGCCGATGAATGTAAAAAAGTTGTGAACAATAAAAACTTGACGTGTTTTTTTTGTTAATTTTTTTACGGGATTTTTTGTGTAAGAAAATCGTAAATAGTTAAAAGTTGAGGGACCGTTTTGTATTTTTTTTACTTTGGGCCAGATTTCAGGCTAATTTTGGGCTAGTTTTTTTTTTTACTTTGGGCCACATTTTATGCGAATTTTAGGCTAGTTTGTCGACAAATGTGTATATTAGTAATAATTTTTTTTATATGGCTTATGTGTTGGGCCTCATGTTTAAAGTGTTGTTTTTTTTTGCTATATGGGTTTTTTTAATATAATGGGTTGTACGTTTGTGACCATATCGATTATTTTAAAGTTATTAGGTATCGAAGATGTTTCCGCGGGTATTTTTTTTATCTGAATAAATCGGAACTTTTGTAATATTTTTTTTCCCTCCTACTTTGTGCATACAAATTTAAAAAAAAAACAAAAACAAAATAATTAAAAAAAAAAAAAAACTAAAATCGGGCTGGCCCAAAATAGGAGCCCGTTACTGTAGCAAGTGGCCCACTGTCAAAACGACAGTGGATTTGTCACTCAATGTGTATATTAGTAATTAGAGTTAACTACATTTTTTTGTCCTTATGGTTTACCGGGTATAACGGTTTTGGTCCAATAGTTTAAAATGTAACGGATCCAGTTTGTTTTTGGTCGACCCGTAACACCTTTGGTCCATTTGTCGTTAGACCGTTAGTTTGACTCGTTAAAAAAACTTAAAATGACTAAAATACCCTCGGGTGATGGTGTTTAATGACTAAAAATTTCTTTATTATTATTATTCCTGCTACTGCTATTATAATAATTTTTTTATTATTAACAAAAAAAAATTAATTAATATTATACTATCTAGCGTTAGTTGTAATTTTTTTTCACACAGATTGAACAGTAACTACCAAATAATAAATTTTTAATTGAGTGAACAGTAACTCAACTAATTAAATAATATCAGCCTACACACATGAAACCCAAGTGAAGCTGAGAAACAAAACACGTGTCTCCCACCACCGATATCATCTCTTCCACTTCTATCTTCCACCCTAAAAAACACACATAATAAACATCTCTCCATCTCTCTCGCCGGTGATTGATTCCATGCCTAATTTAAATCGGTACTCAGCATTGATTGTAAGTTTGTTAACCCTAATTAAATAATTGTTATGAGTATTCTTTTTGTTTTTAGTTTGCGTTTTCATATTGACGAGTTTGCAATTATGGATTTTTTAATAAAGATGTAGCAAAGATTGCTTGCAACAAGCTTTACAATGAGAATGAAGGTACGTTTTTGACCTAATTTATGTGTGTTAATGAATTAACGAATTGGGGTTTGGGGATTTTTATTTTGTTTTTAGATGTTTTGTTGTTAGATGTTCATACTTTTAAGGGGTTTAGTTATGTGATCACGTTGTATTGAATTTCAGAATCTTTGAGAAATTATGAGGAGGATTGAGGAAGACGCTAGGCGTTTGGCTAATATTTGTAAGGTTTGTCTTTGCTTTTTAGTTTTTATATAAGAAATATTTGGGAGTGAAGTGGGTTGTTAGCTGTAATTTTGCCGATAAGTAGTTTCTCAAATGAGAAATCCCAGACGCCCTATAAGAATTATCACGCGAGAAAATCTAACAAGCGATATGTCAAGAGTTGTACTTTAGGATGCTATTCAGAAACTACAAGAGAACAAGAAACGTACCGAAATATGATATGGTTACTAATAGTAACAAAAACTTTGCTAATTTTTATATGTAAAAGTTCATCTGCATTGTCCTAATTTTATCCTATTAATAGTTACAGATTGTAGCAAACGATCAATAAACGTTCTCATTAGCCGAGATTCCCATAACAGCCGAGGTAGGCCACAAGCCCCATGTGGGTGTATTTCCGATTTTGGTTGTCGACGTGTTATCCCATGTGCCATACCATCGCCATTTTATATCATACTAACTCTTCCTAAATTGCTGTCATTGCAGGTACCAATCAAAGTCCAAGTGCAGCTTAGACCGATTTCCATGGCAACAGCGGCCGCATGCACCACAACCATCAAGGTAAGCTCAGCCTTCCATGTATTATTCCATTTTCCATATGATTTCCATTTTATATTATATTAACTTTTGGTTAACTGTCATTGCAGGTACTAATCAAAGGTTGAGTGCACCAATCAAACGCCAAGTGCACCTACCACCGACTCCTGCGAGAACAACGTCGCCAATGGTAGCGAGATCGCAGCTGAACATCTATGACTGAATAGTGCGATGGCCAGTGGTTAAAGGGTTATGGTTTATTTTCCCATATACCTTCTAAATCTTTCTTTTTTAAATTGAGTTTTCTCGACAGAATCTCATGTAGTTACATGTTGTCATTTATAGGTTTTTTTCATTTTCGTTCGCAAAATGAGTGCACTGGAATTCGACGGTATGATTTGGGGTCCTACAGAGAAAGACGGTCGAGCCCGCTTATGACTGCAACTATAGTATGTTTTTGTTGTTGCCGGTTAAAAAGAAAATGAAAGTGTATATGCAGGTTCACACTAAACATGGACCCGTACTTGATTCAGTAGGTATTCCTCTTTCCGTGGTGAAAGGCATTGCTAGACAGATACGGATAAAGGTATGTTTATAACTGATAGTGTGACGCCAATTATTGCTTGATATCCTTGCCTAAAGTGTTAAACCTACTCAAGAATGTGCGTGTAAACATTTCTTAATGAGCAATTACTAAATGGCTTATTTTGTAAAAAGTTTCCCATTTATGTAATCTTGATTCATTATTCATGTAATGACTTAAATATGCGGCCTCCATATTGCAGCTGTGTAAAACTCTGAAGATGCTGCCCCTGGCTACTTCATTGCTCACCGCGACTCACAATAGAAACTGCTCTTCTCCGTGCAACCCGTTTTGGCAATACCAAAAATTATTTGTTTTCTGGAAGAACAAGGGACTCAGAAATCCTTAACCGAATCGGACTAAAGGACTTTTTTTTACAGATATGATAAAGTTAATTAACTTCATGTTGCAATTCACAAGTAAAACTTTGGTATGTCTTGACGTTTGTTACTTTGTTCCATTTTTTGCCTATAATAAGCACAAAAGTAGAAGGAATAAGCTATTCCCCGATGCGTTTTAAATATTTGTTAAAAAAGATAGTTTTTGTTAACTTTGTGTACTACATTTTTTGTTTCATGTGGAGGTGAACATTGAAAAGGCATTGGATTCGCTTCTCAAAGGGTCGGAACGTGGGTCGATGATGGCGATGATGGATGCGTGGTTAGTGTACTGGGATATTAGGAAAAAGGAAGAAGGTGTAAGGATGGAAGCGTGCATGTTTTTTTGGCTGCCAGTTGCGGATTTGCAATCTGCTATTGATGGGGTTTTATGAGGTCCAATTGGTAAGGACATTACTTAAAGGTTATGTTTTTTGTGAATTTATTTGGATTTTCCTACGAAAACCATTCTTTTATGCACATCGGACCATTCTTTATGCTACGAAAACCATGTTTGTTAGAATGCCAAACTGACTTTTGCATTGTGCTTCAAAAAGCAGTTGATTTATTTATGTAACAGACTAATAGGGTGCTTGAATTAGCTTATTTTAGGAGCTCATCAGTTTATTAAGATTTGGAAAAACCAATTAAGTTCATTTTTTTCAGCTTATGATTATTAACAGATTATGGACTCGAGCCGCACGCTCAAGGTGATAAGCACTTTATAAGCTGAAAAATGTGAGCTTTATCGGCTTTTCCAAATCTCAAAAGACCCATTATAAACACATTATCTTATGTTTTGCAGGTTGACAATGTTTGGTTTCATCAAACTATGTACTAATGATAAATGGATACATTCTCCGACACTATCCACTATACCAATATTTTTTATGTTAATTAGACATTGTCATTTTAACAAGGGCCGCAACATCGTGGCCGTTTTTTGGGACCTAGATAAAGAGCAGGATGTTAAAGAAGTTGAATCAGTTGAATTAACTAATTTAGGCCAAATTCGTGTGAAAACGATTTCATTTCCCGTGGTATATCCTAAAACCTAACATTCATCTTTGACTTATGTTTTATCTTTTTTTGGTAAAATACTTGCTTAATATGCATGTGTTTAACTTTTATGTAGGGATTTAATCATGAAACGTGTGCATCGTCTTAATGTCGTTCTGTTCCTGGCACGGTTACATTGCACCCACCTTTTCTCAATTGTGACCGAGTATCTTTCTTGGTGAGCTTTTTTTGTAGTGAAGCATGATGGATAATGACCAATGATTACACATGTGCTTATTAAAAATAATAATCATTTTTAGATTACTTATTTTGAAATTGATTATCTAACATATAATCAGTTTGAAATAATAATGCACCAAAATGCTTTTATCAACAAAATGGATTGGATTGGTTGTTTAAAATGCTGAAACATAAAGAAAGTTCAGAAGCAAATGCTGAAACGTGAATCAACCAAGAAAGTTGGAACCTTTTTGAGGTGAAGTACGAGAAGAAGTTGGGGTCTTCTTTGAATGTGGAGTTTAGTTTTTCATTAATTATAAAGTCTGCATGTTTCTTGCAATGCAGGCTAATATTTAACGTCTGAACTATTGCACAAGGCTGCCCCGAGTATAACATCACTGTAGCTTTCGAAAGGAAAGATTGTGTAACAGCGCTAGGAGAAATGCATTCAAGATTTTAACTTTCAAATACATCAGTAGTAGTGGGCATCATTGGGCCTTGGCTGATTGGTGCCACTTTACTTAACCAGCCAAGGGATCCGGTATATCTTACATTCTATATCAAATTTTACGTGCTCACTTTCTGGGATTATTTTGTGCCTGAATACATTAAGATTTATGAAAAAGTTTTAGTTAATAGGTTCTGAACACGCTAATAAATTTTTGTTGCAGGCAGTAGCACTGAAAGGAAAGTATATTTACGTGTTATTAAACGATGTTAATCCCGTCGTAAGGATCTGATGTGAAAAATTTACAACAGCTTTTGTATGATAAATGGCGGTAAGGTTTCTTACAGGACCAGCGGTAATGGCAGCTGCTTCTATAGCAGTCGGTTTGTGTGGCACCCTTCTTCACGTCTTTTTGTCACCAACCTTAACCTACAGTTCATTATCTCGAGTTGTGAAGTATTATTAAATTTTGGGAAGTTACTAACTTTCACCATATATTCTGTTTTCAATCTGTATCATGACATAATATGTCTATTTTATTATAAAGTGTTGCTTATCATTGTGATTCTATATAGCTTTGATCTAGAATAAGTACTATCTATTATAGAACACAATCTGCATATATACTTGCAACAATGATTTGTTTAAACACCCATTCTTTATATAGTTAGAAAAGGCTTTTTTTATTCTTCTATTTATTTGCCATGTTGAGTTTTAGGCTAAATTTAAGTTATGACTGCAACAAAAATTTCAAATGCAAAAACATAAGGCTTATTGCTTTAGAAAAAATCTTATTATTTGTGTATATATGTTTTTAAGGCTATGTTTACATACATGTTCTACAAGTACTGCATATATCAGTAGGCATTTCTACCACCATGTCAAACTACAGATATTAAAAGATTTTGTACAACTAGGATACTTGCATAATGATAGCCCTCACATTGGCAAAATCATTCTAAGTAAAAGATATTTACATGGCAGTATGTAGATGTCAATATAAGGTTTCCTAATCTTTGTAAATGCTTTAAAAAAATCAAATCTTCAGTTGAAAGCACGGCTTTGGGTTATCATCTTAAGTTGATTGGAAAAAATATAGGTGTGAATGGCAATGATGTTAGCGACATAATAGGCTCTATTCCTAATGATTTGTATTTTACTTTTGTTGAAGATGTAATTACGGTAATATTTATGTTTGCTTTTTAGGCTATGGATACTAAAGCGGCTTAGGAATGTGTTTCTGATCAGGCATAAATAGACTGGATTTTGAAAATTTACATGTAGGATGGAGGTAGTATAGTATTAGATTAGTTATACAAGATGCGGCGAAGGCATGTATTATGACTTTTTCAAATATAAATGGAAAAAAAAAAGTTGTCATCGTTTTTTGTTTTTTGTTTACATTATTTTCATTTGGCTTAATAACGGAATGGAAACCCTCCTTATATGTATCTTAGCTTCATTTGCCTTAATAACGCTTTATACAAAATGCATCGCTGCGAAGTGAAGATATCAAAATTGCTCTACACAAAACGCACCGCTGCGAAGCGCGGGTATCAAAATCTTGTTAGTATACTACACGTGTGAAAGTCAACATATGTTTTTTTTTTTAATATTTTTGACATTGAAGTAAAGTTTAAAAAAGTATTCAACAAATTGTGGTATGGAATAGTTATTGATTCACACTTTAAGTTAAAGTATAGAAATGTAAATGGATAATTGTACATTGATGTTTCAATTTGTATGTGTGAAACTTAATATTGAATGACTAACAAATCCGTTCTTATTATTACAATAACTCCAGTTTAACAAAAAGTAGCACATGTTTTAGTCTTTGTTACGTTTAAGTTAAATGTTATACATAATTATTCTTAAACGGATTGTATAATACTCATTTTGATATGCTGCTTATTAAAGACATCATTAATAGGCTTCATAAATTAGTATGAAATTATTTTGACATTCTTTATGATAAACGAGGCTTGTCGACACCCGTGCGTTGCACCGGGCTTAGTCTGTGGGCAAAATTGGATTGTTAAGCTACTTTCTTCATTTGAGCACTGTATCAAACAAATCGGAGGAAAAACCTGATGAAAGTGGACATTCCAAATCTATGAAAGTGAAAGTGGACATTCCAAATCTATGTGTTGCATTGGGCTTGGTGTTTGGAAAAAATCTGATTATTGCTTACGTGAATCCTTGTTAAATAACTATTCATTTGTATGTTCATTTTAACATAAGTATTCATTGACTGTCATGGTTGCTAAATCAAAGCAAATGTAGCGACTACTTGAAACAATTATAAAATAGTAAATAAAAGAAAGCCACATGATCACTTAAACTTGACCTTGTATCACTACTGATTGTTGATGTCTTGATTGTTGGTGCCTTTGTTGATATGTCATTGTTTGAACTTTCTAAACAATCTAATTTGTTAATTCTTAGGTAAAAAGGTAACAACAACAAAAAACATTTTCGTCTAGGACTGCTTCTTTTAGCTAACAATATATAGGTCTTTAGTGACCGTCATGTTTTAGTTTTTTCAAACTTTAGTATGGTTCTTGTGACTGACTTTGCTGGTGACCCTTTTGCTATGTGCTGATAACTGATTAAATGGCAATTTTCTTGTAGTTCTTTTATTTGATAGTCACTCACAGCGAGTCAGTGACCATATTTTATATGAAAAATATATAATAATCATGGTCATTCATTGATACAATCATACAGATGAAAGTTACTTGACAAATGGGTACTTAGACATGGTTATTAATTGGATTCCCTGGATGGAAGGTGTCCGGCCAAAGGATTTAAAAAGTATTCGCTGGACTACAGATCCTAACAATGTACAACTTGCATCCTGCACTAAAGTTACGCAGAAGTCGCACCATGTTTCACACAATATCTTCCACACTTCTAACGCATTGGAACACGGTATTGTAGATTATCCAGATAAGCTATATCCGTAACATATTCAATACCTTAACATGTTCAATACCTTCTTGAGTCTAATCTGACTTAGAACAGCAACGATCAGTGTTTGTTAGATCTATCACTAAACCTAGTTCTCTCCCTACACGCCTTTTCTGAAGAATCGCTTGTTGAGGGGAACATCTTTTCTCAATAACGATCTTGTTGTTAACAGACTCTCTGAGAAGGACTTTCAAAGGTATAATAAATTTGAGTGCATTTCCATATGGAGGGCAGTCCAACCAGCCTACAGGGAAAAATCAAACTTACTACATTTGAAAACACTTATCCATGCTAAAAAAACATACGTACGCATACACTACCCACTAAGAATACCCCATCTTCAAATTGAAAAATGTATATAATTCAAGGCCAACATGCAGGAAGACAGTTCCAGTCGTATAATCCATTCTGAGATCCATGTATACGCTTTGATGCTTGAGACATTTTCATCGGGTCATATTCTAACTTCACCTGTGTACATCAGGTCATAAGTGCCTTTGATATGGGTGGTAGTAATGGGAGCCACGGAGAATACCATGATGAATGGTATAAAGTAGAGGTGGCAATCTCAATTATGAATAGTAAATAAATAATATAGCTTGAGAAACGGAAAGCTCCATAAGATCTTAATCCAATAAAAAAATATATTAACGGTTATATAAACTTAGGAAGTCGAGATCCAACAACATACCATGATCCAGCGAGATGTTAGTCGTCTCGTATGGGATATTCTACTACTGCTATCTATCTGAACTACTGTCACCACCTACAATCTATATGGATTTTCTTATCGTCGTCACAATAACTAAGAAAATCATCAATTACAGTATCAAGATCTTCAATTACCTCACCTTCCACAATGGTGGGCATCAAATCATCTCCTTCATTTCTCCTAAGCTTAACTGGTTTATTTAGATCATTTAATTCAATGTAATCTTCCAAGAAAGGGTTTAATGGTCTATTTAACACCAAAGTCTCTCCCATAAGCCTAGCTTCTAAATCAAGTCCCATTCTTTCTCTTAAACCTAGCATGTAGACCCTCCTAATTAAACTACTAGCAGGTTTAATACTTTTGAAAATAATATTTTCTTCCCTGACTCTTAAAGTAATCTTTCTTTTGTAAACATCAATCTTAGACCGGGCGTTAGACAAAAATGGTCTTCCGAGGATCAAGGGCACTTTGATATCCTCGGGCATATCAAGAATTATAAAGTCTACGGGGAAGGTAAATTTACCAATTCCTACTAGTACGTTTTCAGCTATTCCTTTTGGATATTTCATAGTCTAATCTGCCAATTCAACTGTCAACCTAGTGTGAGCTAATCTACCTAATCCTAAGTTAAGGTAGGTCAAGAGAGGCATTACACTAACGCTAGCTCCTAGATCAACAAGGACATTGTCAAAGCAAACATTATTAATAAAGCAAGGTAAAGTGAAACTTCCTAGGTCTTTTTCATTTTGGGGTATGGTGTGATTGATATGTGAAGCTCCATAAGCCTTCGTGAATTTTGTTCCATAGATCCCTTCTTCTTGTTCTTTACAGTAATGATTATCTAAACGACTTAGAAAAGGAACCGTCGTTTGTCTTGACTTGTACACCAGCTTACTATTCTGTCCATCAGATACGGCGTATTAGGGAGATCTAATACGGCGTATCGGGTGTGAATCAGCTTCAATAGTGGTAGAAATCAACTAGACTTGATCTCTCGGGTTTGTTTTAGTTGAGCTTGGTAGGCTTCCAAATCCTCTTTCCTGTAGTACCTTGCTCATTTTGCCCGATTTGTATCTCTAATGTTTTAATCGATGCTCCTTGGTTCCTTATGGTAGCATCTGTTGTAGCTTGGATTTCTTTGAACAAATTTGAATTTTCTTTGTGTCTCTTTGCTGATTCACTCATGAATTTGCTCAGGGTATCTTCCATAGATTGCCTTTGCTCTTGGTACGAAGGATTGGCGTTTTTCCTTTGATAGTACCCCGGAGCTGTTGCTTGATATCCCCCTCCTTGAAAAGGTCCACCAAATTGCGTATAGTAAGCTTCTTCTAGGGTTTTCCCTTCTTCTTTTTGTGGGCAATCTTTGGTGTAATGGGGTCCTTTGCATTGTTTACATCCGACTTGAGCAGCATAAACTTTTTCATCTACCTTCTTGATCTCTCTTCCTAGATTGTTCAATTGTGCTTATATAGCAGCCAGTCCGTTAGAAGACTCAGTACTTCTTCCTCTTAATGTTCCATTATGCCATTTTTGAGAGTATTCTGCCATTTCTTGGATGGCCTTTTTAGCATCTTCAGTAGTCTTAGTTGGAATGGCACCTCTTGAGTCGAGAATCTGTTGTGTCAAAATATCCAACCCATTGTAAAACAAAATTACCTCCTACATCTCAGTCAAATAGTGTTGAGGACACTTCATCAAGAGTTCTTTAAAGCGCTCCCATGCTTGAAAAAGGGTTTCATCTGGCTCTTGCTGAAATTTGTTGATTTCCTCCATTTTCTTTGCAGTTTGACCAGGTGGGCAATATTTGTTCAAAAACTTTGTTTTAAGATCTTCCCAAGTTTTGATCGAACCAGTTGGTTCGTTTCTTAGCCAACGACTTGCGGCTCCAGTTAAGGATATAGGGAAGATTCGAAGCATCAGTTCATCCACAGTGATGTTAGGAACATGGAATAAGTCAACTATTTCGAGAACTTTCTCAATGTGTTCATTTGCATCTTCATTATCCGAACCGCTGAACGTGTTTTCTCGAAGCACCTTAAGAAATTGGCCTTTCAGTTCAAATTGATATTTGTTATCAATTTTAGGCCTAGCTACTCCCGATCCATAGTCAGTTCGGGTCTTGCTCATGTATTGCTCCATTGTTTCCGCCATTGCTTCTGCTTCTTCTTCCTCCGAGTATTCTTGGTCAGAAAGTAGATTGAAATCTAGTTCGACCAGGTGGGTAATATTTATTCAAAAACATAGTCTTAAGATCTTCCCAAGTTTTGATTGAACCAGTTGGTTCGTTTCTTAGCCAACGACTTGTGGCTCCAGTTTAGGATATAAGGAAGACTCGGAGCATTAGTTGATCCACAGTGATGTTAGGAACATGGAATAAGTCAACGATTTCAAGAACTTTTTCAATGTGTTCATTCACATCTTCATTATCTGAACCGCTAAATGTGTTTTCACGAAGCTCCTTAAGAAATTAGACTTTCAATTCAAAACTATCTTTTTCCTCAATCTTAAGCCTAGCAACTCCCGATCCATAGTTAGTTCAGGTCTTGCTCATGTATTTCTCCATTGTTTCCGCCATTTCTTCTGCTTCTTCTTCCTCCGAGTATTCTTGGTCAGAAAGTAGATTGAAATAAGGCGATCTCAATTCGTCAAGACTTAGAGTCTTGAAGTGTCTCCTTGATGATCGAAATTCTCGTTCAGGTTCTTTGTAAGGTGTAAATAGTTCGTTCGTAGAACTCCTTATCATGCACTACCTAAAACAAAGGATAAACAACCAGTAGGATTTGTCCCGAAGGAAGGTAGAATTTTTTTTTCATGAAAATTAATTATTTTCAGTTTCTGTTCCAGGTGATTAATACACCGTATCTAATGGAAGTGGATACGCCGTATTAATCTGTTGGGACGAATACACTGTATTGGACAGAGAACTGGATACGTCGTATCCGATGGAAGTGGATACGCCGTATTTAACTTTCGACCAGAACAGTGTATCAAACAATTAAATACGCAAACAATTAAACACACAAATATACAAATATTATAGAATATACAAGAATATACACTAATCTAAATTACACTACTCCTAAGGGTTAGATCTAATCTAATGTTAAAAACCAAAATATCAAATAAAAATCAAGATTAATTTTCACTCACCGGCAACGGCGCCAAAAACTTGATGTGTCATTGTGTGGTGTATATTTTATTGATTCAAGTTTTAATTTATATTTTTCTGACTAAACAAAAAACAACACTTTAACAGGTAGTGTACCCGGTCGGTAGTAGTTTCATGGTAAGTAGGGTGTCAAACACTCAAAGCGAGGTTAAATCTATCAATTTAATTAATATCTTGGTTATCTAATCTATGTTAATTCTATTCTATTCTAAACCTATGTCAGTCCTAATCCTAATTCTAACGGGAAAAGGGGGTTTTGAATTTAGTTATCTAACGTTAAAGGTTTTTGATGACAAGTAAAGCAATAAACAGACACAAGAAGTCAAACAAACGATAGAGAAGCGGTCGAGAACTAATGTAAGGAAAACATATCAACCATGAATAATCCGATAAAACGCAGGTTTTTTTATTTAGTGCAATAATTGTCTTATCTCGAAGGGCATATCATCCCCTAACTTAGGCGGTACTCCTCTTCCTAAGACCTAGCACGCTAATTCTATCACAATTAGTCGCATCGCGATAAAGCAATCCATAAAGTTGATATAACATCTAACTTAGTATCTAAGTAAAGGTGCCTACTAAACCCTACCTCAATCGGAACTATTACCTACCTTACCGTGTTATGATCACTAGTAGTCTACTCTTGTCCAACTATCCAAATGAATCAGAACGTTACTTTGTTGAATTATCTTAGGTCACCGACTTATCAAAACGATCAATAAAACCATCGACAATATCCAATTAACTAGTTAAGGAAGCCCCGAAGCGCGTAACCAAGACAATAACAAGACTTAGAGGATACAATTTTGTGTAACTAATTTATTCAAGATGTATAAATTACTATAAATGGAGCGTTTATCCCCGATACTTTTAGATCAACTGGTCTTGTCACTAGAATCCAATTGAATGATAAGGGGGTCCCTGCTAAACAATAGAGCGTAAACAAGTATAAATTGATAAACATAAACAAGCATACAATGATAAATCAAGAAATCGAGATAAACAAATACTAAAAATTCTGATCTTCATAATAATGGCTAATACCTTCGGGTATTAGCCTTTAAACGTCATAATAAATACAAGAGCAATTATTTAGCCAAGGTGAACTAACCGAGTTCACGAATGATATCAAAAACTGAACGATTACTAAAGTATATGGAATTACACGTTGTCTCCTATGGAATTGATTACGTTGCTGATGTGGTGTCGTTGTATGGTATATTTAAGAAAATTCAAGTTTTAAATTTATATTTTGCCGACTAAATAACCAAAAACATAGATACACTTTAAAAAGAATTAACGGGCAAGATGTACCCCGATTCCTCGGTAGTAGTTTCGTACGTGGAATAGAAAAGGTAAGGTGTCGAACACTCGATGAAGCGAGGTTACATCAATAATTATTAATATAATATTTAGGTGTTATCTAATCTATGTTAATTTCAATCTAATCTAAAACCTGATGTTTTTCAACCTAATGTCAGTCTAAAAATCCTAATTCTACAAAATTCTAAGCGAGAAAAGGGGGAGGGTAATTCCCATATCCCACCATCCTACCACAACATCCCACCCACCCAGCCTGAGAGACTTTCTACTGGCACGGTTTGGTTGGAGGTCTATAATTCAATTCAAAGAATATCACGGCACTATTTTTTTACCCGACAGCCAAGCTACTAACAAAAGAAAAAGAGCTGGATCGAATAGACCTATAAAAGAAACTGTATTAAAACAAACCCATATTACATCTGATTATAACACTTTTGGTTTGTTTTATTGTGCAAATGAATTTCTTTTCATCTCCAACGAGTGAACACTCATTTCTCTTAAGACTAAGTTAAGGCTGTTACAAATACATACCTAAGACTAGACCAAAATTAAAATAAAATTGTCACAATAAATAATATCCTCAATCAAGCACTTTTCCTACATAAGACGCTTCAACAACACTCAATAATTGATAAAAGCCATGGTGCACTTGAACAACCCTAAGCTCCTCGCGCCTACCCCCATAAACCCTCTTATGAAGATTTATACACAGTAGTCCACATACCACCTATCCAATGAAATCAGAACGAAACTACTAGTATGAATCCACGGACACTAGCTCTCAACATAGATCAAGCCACCGAAGGCGGATACCATAAACTAGTTACAGCCAGTCGAAGCGTAATCTAGACACAGACTAGAAGGACAATAATTGTGTAACTAAAGATTCTATAAGTATCACTCACAAAAAATGCGAGAATATCCGGTACTCTAGACCATACTGGTCCTCTCACTAGATCCCTTTAAATGACATGACGCGATAACAAAAGCGCAGTAAACAAGAATAAATTGATAACCAAAATAAGCCCTACACTCAAACGATAAATCAAGACCTCGCGAATAAACAAATACCAAACAATCAATCTCAAAATAAATGGGCTAATACCCGAATGTCTTAGCCTTCAAAACCGTCATAATAAATACAAGAGATAAATTATTTAGCCAAGTAAACTAAACCGTAGATAATGAAAGCTCCCAAAAGACCAAAAACAGAACGATTAACATAAAGTATAAAGGAATTTACAACGTTTTGTCCTTCTATGGAATTAAATAATACGATTGCTCACTTATCGACACTCTTCTATCCATTCTTCTCTCTATCCTCCTCTCTTTCTCTTCTCTCTCCCCTATATCTTACTGACTTTTCCTCCCTCACCATTACCCTCCCCTTTGTGAAAAATCGACATCTATTATTGTTGTGTGGTTAAGTTAGTAATCGAGAAAAATAATTGTAAGCAACGACTAAAACTCGTTTTTTCAGTTTTGTGATTTTATAATGGTCCTGAAAGTTTGTTGGAATACGACAAATCCAAAAGTAGGTGAGGATACGACTATTGGAGATATCATGGAGTAGGGACCACGCTTATATCTACCAGAAATATTATATTTGATACCATCTCTTGATACGGCGTATAGAGATCCTCTAGATACATGCTAATTGCTTCATTTATTCCTGAGTGGACCCTATGTGAGTTCAGGCACGATACTCGAATCTTCCCTTGATGGATACGGCGTATTGGTCTTCAGAATAGTAATCTTCAAAATATCTTCATTTAAGCTCCAGAATGCGCGCCTTTTTCTAACTTTCACCAATTACTCCATAATTACTACAATTCTCAAATATAAATGATTAATTAACAATTCTTTGCAATAACTATACAAAATGGGTTAATAACATGGGATAAATGATGCTATAAAATAGACGTTATTTGATGTCATCAAATATCCCCCCACTTAAATCCTACTTGTCCTCAAGTAGCCTTTAGAATTTTATAAAAATGTATCCCTGAGGATATTTTTCGTTAAAACACTTATTCGATCTATTACAAGTACACAACCAAACACCTCACGAAATAAGAAGATGAAAACACTCAAATCACTCAACTAATCTATGTGGTAACATGTAACTAATTCGCTCAATTGCTCGGTCATGATGAGTATTCTACCATAAGCTTGGCAAGGATACACATATCCACCACTAAATCTATGGAGTAACAAGTTTATAAAGGTAAATATGGGTTTTTGTATGGAAAGTGTTATCCCAAAAGCTTAATCCATTTGACAATAATAAGCTATACCAATAAGCAAACAAAGATAGAAAAGAGATAAGGAAAGTGA
>BQNB010110999.1:0-22441 GCA_026074375.1 Tanacetum coccineum
AGGTATTATTAGATAGCTCGTTTAATTATTTTTAGAAACTTACTATGCTAGTTAGCCCAAGGCCCATAGAAAGCCCATGTAAGCCATGTCCATAGCCGGCCATAGGAAGTATAAATACCTTTTCCATGCTATGGAAAGGGTGTTGGTTATTCATTATTTTCACACACTTAATGCATTTTTATTTCATGTTTACTTTCTCTCTCTAAAGTGTTCATCCAACCACTCTCTCTCTAAAACTACCTCTCTTTCCCTCATCAAGTATGTTATTAGATATTCTACAGCAGTCATTCAAGAAAAGATCCTCAAAGGATACTCTTAGGTCTGCTAAAGGCCTTCTATCCTGACTTCACTAAGCATTCACATCACCTGAAAATGATACTCAAAATGGTCAACATAAAGTTGGTGAGCTCGTAGGTTTAGAGTATAAACCCAGTAGCTATGCCAGAATTTAAGTACGATAATAGTGCAATATAATAGTAGAGTGCAAGCAATATACATAGCAATCCAATAGCATTCATAGTAGTCATCATAGCAATTAGATCATACCAACCATTCAACAATGGTCCAAGTGCTTACAGTCCTCTGAACCTATCGCCTACCAACTGGAGCTACACGGTCGACTTGGTAGTTATTTGTCATTTCCCAAATAGCATGCATGAACATATACAACAACATTCACATGTGCAATTATAGGCACATAGCATTGTCCCAAAAATGTAGTCATAGTTTAGCACATAAGTAAAATAGTTTAAAATAGACTTAAGTATCATTTTTCCTTAAGGAAAATAGTTTGAAAATGGGGCTATGAGAACTCGCCTCAAACAAGAATGATTAGTAGCTGAGAATAGAATGGTCAAACAACAACGTGCAACTGCGCCCAGTCATGACCTAGCAAATTATGTCTGACTCAGATAGATGTTTGAAATGTGCATTTGAAATTGATGCATAAGAGTTTTTAAAAGTGTTTTGTATCATTGTCTTTAGTATTACTGGTTGTGTGGTGATTGGCAAGTTAGACTCGAAGAAAATACACCGAAGTATATATATTAGATATTATGTACTTATACTGTTTTAATAAAATAGGTAAGTAAAGCCAATAAAAGTAAATAATAGACGATAAGAAATCAGAATATGTCCTAGCAATTTACTCAGTAAATCCCAAGTTATCTAGGTTAGGTGTATAAATTATAAGTATTAACATGTTTTAAATATACGAAATAAATATTAAAAGTTTTATAATTTCTAAAACTATAAAATATACTTTTTGTCTTTTAGTCGATTATTAAAATAATATTATTTTATTATTTTGTCTTTTTGTCGGATTTTTAAGAAAGTGGGTTGTCGTAAAAATATTTTTATAAAATTTCGGCTAGACCCGCTTGATTATAAATGCTTTCCAAGGTCTTAAACCTTATTTTCAAACATTTTTCCTCAAATATTCATTTTCCGAACAAATGCCGAAATCTACATTTACGCTACGTTTTATCAAAACACGTTTTCCAAACTACTATTTTAATTATCCTAAACTCATATAAGTATAAATTGATCAAAATCCGCTTTAAACATTTAGGTTTATTAGATTTTTACTTATTAGGCCATAAGGCCCAATGTTAGTCCAAAATAGTTTGTTTTAGTCTTTAGTCCATAATAGGCCCAATATTAGGTTTACTAGTTTTTCCAAATAACAAAATATCCAATAATATCGATAAGTCAAAATACCAAAGTCAAATAATTAGATGTTGTAAGTCAATGAAATAAGCGGTGTAACCAAATAAGCCATAAGTCGCGAGCTTAATGGACTCATTGTGGGCTATCCGGCCTAATGACCACAACTACCTATCCAACTTCTTAAACCAATACGACACTTAATAAATTAAATAAGCACTTTATATAAGTTGAAAACAAGCCAACGTCACACCCAAAAAAAAGCCGGAGCCTATTGAGCCTTAGTTGGGCCGTGGCATATATAAGCCTAAATAACACTTCCAAAAGTATATTAAGCCTAAAATATAATCAATAAGTTATAAGATACACGAATAAGCATTTTTAATATCAAATTAGCTAAACTAAAAGCCATAAAATTAAGTAGAGGATCACGAGCCCAAGCCTAAGCCACGGTTGGGCTTGGCTTGTCGGGTCGTTACCTCATAAGCCCAAAATAAGCTATACGAGACTATCATTCAGTCGTTAAGGTCCAAAGTACTTTTAGTTCTCAACATAAGCCACGAAAATAAGCTATAAACATAGGATGAAAGTTTTACATGACCAAAACCACTTTTCTTTTGTTCTCTTTTGTTATTAAAACCCAATAAGCCACGATAAGCACTTATGTGCTTATTAATAAGCCGAATAAGCTATAAGCTTTTATGAACACAAATATTATTTCACCATCACAACCAAAATACTAAAATGATACTTTCCTTATTTTCTTTTTCTTTGTTTCGAGCCAAACACACCTTTTATTCATTTTATAAATTTTAGCTTTTTGTTTTAAAAAAAAAGTGTACAACTAGTGCTTATGCATCATAAGCTTTACAAAAGTACAAAGATTAGCAAGAAATAATGAGTTGCAAAAGTGGGTTTTTAAGAGATGATTAGAGCTTATCCAAACAACCTAAACGTTGTTTTAGTTATCCAATGATCACTAGAATCAAACCCGAACACGTTTAAGCTTTCATATCTTTGAACATGTATGGTTTATGTGTGTGTGGTGTCGTCCGAGCAAGAGAGAAAGGGAGAAGGAAGTGATAAGTTTTCTTTATGTATTTTGGTGTTTTGTGTGTGTATTTTTGAAAATGAAATGAGGATAAGGAATATTGTACGAGACATGTTTGCTAAAATGGTGGTATGATGTTCCTAGGGGTCACAAGGATCTTAGGAAGGAATTCTAGTTGTGATTTTTGTCTCTTGTCAGGATGCCTAACGTTCTTAGTTTGTGAATAAACATGAACTGAAAGTTCTCGTATTTTAAGTAAGTGTAAAAATAAGCTTAGTAGTCATTAAAATATCAAAAGAATTAAATTTCAAAGTTGTAATGTTTTAATTTAGTAGAGATGGTATTTTTCCATCCCGAGACGCGTTGTTTGACATTTTAAGCTGTTTACAGGATAAATATTCGGTAAGTGATTAAATGTTATATGTCATGTTTGCATAGTAGTAATCATACGAAAATGTTAGAATAGAATAGAGGAGCTAGAGAGTATTTTTCATTATTTTCTAAATTTTCATTTCAAAAAGGAAAATAGAAATGGGAGGGAGAAGTGAATTACAATATGTAAAGACTTGTATAAATACTCCTCCTAGATGGGTATTTATACTTATTGCTAATTCTATTTTATTTTCCTAGCTTTAGTCAAACCTTGGTCAACTTTCTTTTAACTTTGACCAAGGTAGACTTTATTACATTATAATTACTAATAAAACTATAAAACTAAACAAAACTATACAAAGACCAATTCATATTATAATAAACACTTTTCTTGAACCTAACAATCTCCCCTTAAGGGTTGATTATTACAGATACTTCATCGTCAGTAGAATTGGTATTCCATTCACAAAAGATTCCCATCTCCTCATTTGCTCATAGTGTCTTAGTCGCTTAGTTATTTCTCTTTCAAATCCTCTCATTATATCACGATCTAATTCACCAAGCAGAGGTGATTTCATCCATGATTCAGATTGAAAGATCTTTAGCTTTAATTCTTTCAAAATCTTTTCCAGTGTAGCATCACATAACTCGACAATCTCTACCAAGTACATAGCCCATTTCTCATATTTTCTATTCAAGTAATACAAACCCGTAGTTGGCTTACCGACTATTGAGTATGGTTCATATTTCTCAATACCACAAAATGTTAATGTTGGAGTAGTTAGATTGACCTTGATTTGATAACTCTTTATTCCCAACTGGAAATCATGAACTCTCTCCCAGATCACGCGACTTCTGATGAACATTATTAATGAATTCATCAACTTGGTTTCTTGGTGGTTAACCTTCTTATTCTGGCAAAGATAGTACAAGTCTTCAATATCCTTTTTGTTTAGATACCTGAAGTCAGCTTCAAAAAAACTATTCGGCTTATCATTTTGTCTCATCATAATTATTTGTTCCATGAAGTCCAAACCATATGGTTCATTAGTAATAATTCTAACAACTACTGTAATCCTGTGATTAGAAAAATAGTTTTCTAGATTATCTCTGACTCTTCTTTGATTTTGCTTGTACACTCTTTTATGCCATGAATCTTTCCAATGTTGAATTGACAACCGTGCGTCCTCATTAAAATTATTGAATTCTTTACGAACCTAACGATTTATCTTTTCTTCCAGATCAGCTTTTGAAAATCTTTCTGCGTGTATCTTGTGGAGTGAAAGAATATACTTCTTCTCCTTAGTATTTCCATTCTTTAAAAAGAATAGATCTTTATTGTACAAATACCTTGGAGGTTCATTTGGATTCCTTTGAGGTCCGAAGAGAATGAGAGGTTTTGGTACTGGTCCTTTTATGTCCTCTTGTATGCTTTCCTATACTATCTGATTTTCCATAAAATTTGCTGCTTGTTCCAAATGGTAGGCATACTCTTTAGCATTCTTGAACAAATTACTCAACATATCATTCAATGTAGCCTCTATTCTCGCACTATCAAAGATAGTTGGAACATGCTTATCAACACTATAGAGTTCTGTGATTAGTTCAGGTGTTTTGCTCTTTCGGAATCACCTTATCTTCATCAATAACTGTTTCCTCTTTCCATGCATCCCATTCCTATTGTTGTTGTTGTTGCTTGGATACATAAGTTATGGAATCTTTAGCTGAATGCTTAGACGAAGAACCCCTTGCATACTTTGAACTTTTTGATGCCTTACGTCTTTTTACTCTTTTCTCCCCCTTAAGAGGAGCATCATCCTCTTGATGGTTATCATGTCTTTGTGAGTGAATATCATCATCCCTATAAGAAGTATTAGAGGTAAAAGACTTTTTAAATTTATGTTCCAATACCTCCCACAATGCTAGATCATTAGCTTGATCTTGAAGACTTCGTTTCATCTTTAAATACAGTTATTGTTGAAGATCAGCTGATGAAGTTGTTTCGATTAATGTGGTTGTGGTAGGATGAATTTGAATAACGTTGTTGTATACGTAATTCTTGAAAAGTTCTTCTATGATCTTTGGTGCTTGTGTATGAAATTCTTGAGAAACAAGATCATGTACTTCTAAACGAAAAGCATCACGATCTTCAATGATGGTTTCAGCAATAGATGACTTCAAATTATTTTCAATCAAGTCATCTGTAGCTCTTTCAGTAATTTGTGGTACAATTTCATGAAGAACTCGATCAACTTTCTTGTGTGTCTTCCAGAAATATTTAATGGTTACACACTTTCGTTCCATGTTCTGGATCATATACCCTTGACGTTTACACATCCTATGAAGCGCACCTAGAAGATGACTGTACTTACTTGAAATACTTCGTCTGAAGTGTGGATTCTTAGATGTAGTTGCGGTTGGGAGTGATACAGTATCCGTCAATTCCTGAGTAATATTCTTATCTGAAGATAAGATTGTCCTAGGGGATCTAAGTATTGTGGGAATTGGTGTCTTCATCTCCTCAGTCCTAGTCTCCAAACTACCCATTTCAACATCTTTCTTCTCATCTACCTTCTCTTTGTCATCATCATCATTATCAACATGTTCTAGATTATCCTTATGACTCCCGGGCTCTAACCTATCCTCAGAGTCATCATCATCTTTTTCTCCTTTAACTACATGCTTTTGTCTAATGGTTATTTTTAATGATTTCTGTGGTGAACTGGATTCTCTAACAATTTGCTTCCTCTTCTTTCCTTGAGGACTAGCAGTATAAATGGTAGGTGACCTATGGGCTCTATGTGTAGACCTATGCATCCCTTGGGTAGAAACAACCGGTTGTGGTTAATTCATTGGAACATCTACTCCAACAAACACCGTCTCATACTCCTTGAAATCAGCAGTGGTACAGACTTCCTTAGTCAGGAATTCATCCGGAATCATCATCCCTTGTACAAGCACATTTCTAGTAGTATACACACTAACCAATGGAATATCATCCTTTGATGGAATGATAATCCTCATCAATCCTTTGAGGAATGTTCGGGAATTTCTTCATCAAATCAGCAATTATAAACTTGATAAATCGAGGATACTGGATGGCTTCCTTCTTTTGAGATACATTGTTCATGAAATCCCACCATAGAAGAGAAACATAATCAACATTTGTTCGATTGATCACAACATGAAACAATTGAAGAATGTTGATCTTTGTCTGATTGTGTCCGGATGTTCTTGTTGTTAAGCAGCGGTTAAACACCTTAAACATTATCTGCCATGGTTGAGCTAGTGCAAATAGTTATAAATCATTTTGAACTCATTCTTGAAACAATCTTTTTCAAAACTTTGAAATTGTCTTTGTTGATACCATGGAATGTATGATCACAGACAGTTGAATCTCCATGTTTATTTGTTTTTCTCAAATCTTTTGAATCATTGATCAGTGAATTGAAAATTTTAGCTATGCAAAACATATTCTTATATAAGATATTTGGATGGTCAGTAGATTGCTCAATCCTCATCCTGTTAATTTCAGGAAACGGTCATTAATGAGGTTTAACCGGGACATAATGGCATCACCATTTGACCTATTTATAAATATAAAACATATTTGGTGACACTAAATATATCAATGGTTCAGTAAAATGGTGCCATTTTGGTTTAGGCATTGGACTCTTTTTGAACTAATGTTACAGCAATTAAGCCCAATAGGTTTGTTTTCCGAAACCCAAACTTTAAAAGCCCAAGTTTTCTTATGAAACCCATTTGTTTTGGCTCATTAACATTTTACGAAACCAGTTTTGTTTTGGCCCAATAACCTTTTTACTAACCATTTGGCTCTAACATTTACGAAACAAATTTTAATCACTTACGAAACCCGAAACCACCTGAATATTTACTTTTTGAAAAAAATATAATTATTAAATGAAAATGATAATCTTCTGAATGATTTTCCTTGATCTTATGCTTATTATTATCATCCCATAAACAATATAAAACTTGATTTTATGTCTCAAAGTAAATTTTCAATTTTACAAAACCTCTCAAGATTACGAAACCACTTTATCTCAGTTCACAAATGATTTTCCAGTGATACAATCAATTCTAATCACATCCTAAAACACTTTATAGTGTTTTGTCTTAATTAATTTCTTAGTTTACACACTTTTAATATTTACGAAACCCTGGATCTATACTAAACCTATTAAACAATTAATTAAAGCTGTTAATCACAAAAGGAATCGAAAAAGATCATGTTTCTTACGTTTGATAAACACTAGGAACTGTCAAAACGATTTGGATCGTTGTTTTCTTTGTTAGGAAAGCTCAAAGATCAGAGAATTTACGAAAGCTCTTTATCAGTTATGAAAGTGATAAACTTTCATAAAAATCCCTATGGTTTTTATACTTCTGAAAATCATTTTGAATTTTTGTCATTTTCAATCCCTGTACTTTCTTTCGTACACAATATTAGCCCATACGAAACTATTTTTGCATTTTAGCACTTTTAGTCCTTCTATTTACTATTTCGAAAGCGTTAATAGCCCGTACAAAACTTAATTTATTAACAAAAACTCTTTAGTCCTTCTACTTACTTTTGTAAGTATTAATTCCCAAAAATTCATAACTCCCCCTTGGAGTTAGACCTATTTTTCACAAAAACCTTTTGAATTTTTTTCAGTTAAGATCCTGTTACTTACCACAAAAATTTCATAACTCCCCATTGAACAAATATCCATTTGAAATTTTCCTTTTTGATTAAAACATTTGTTCAAAAGAAGTTATTTTTGCTTTGAAACACAATTTTTTTATTTTTGAAGATGAAGTGACAAAAAAAATCTATAACTCCCTCTCAATAAGATATCTAATTAAAGAACTTATTAAAAGATAGTTAATTTTGCAGTTTTGAATATTCTTGAGAAGATTTTGAAAAATCAAGAATTTCATAACCCTCGCCCCCCCCCCCCCCCCCCCCACCAAATAAATTCTAATTAAGAGATTATTCACTATATTGTTACTCTGTCTGCTATTTTTTCACGACTTGAATTTTCGAAAATTGGTTGATTTTGAAAGAAGATTTGAAAAATTAAGATATCATAAATCCTCTCCTTGAATAAATGTCTAATTATAAAAAACTTAGTTGGAGTCGACATCTCCTACCATCCAGTAAACAAAATCTCAAACCTTTTCTTGAAAGGCTTTAGTAAATAGATCAGCAAGTTGATATTCCGTCCCGACAAAGTAAAGTTCAATGGTACCTTTTTCAACATACTCTTTGATAGAGTGATACCGGATGTTAATGTGTTTTGTACGTGAATGTTGTACCGGATTGCAAGATATGGTAATTTCACTCTTTGAGTCACAGTACATTGGAATCATGTTGTACCAAAATCCATAATCTAGCAGTTGCGTCCTCGTCCAAATAACTTCAGCACAACATGCAGATAAGGTTACGTACTCAGCTTCCGCAGTTGACATTGCTGTACAATCTTGTTTCTTAGACGACCAACTGACTAGCTTATCTCTCAGAAATTGAATGCCCTCAAGATGTGCAATTTGCAATCACTAACACCTTGGCATGGTATGCTCCTATTATACCATGTAGCTCAAATTCAAGTCTTCAAGTACCATAGACCCATGGTTTAAGGTCTGTCCAATATGATCGAAAGATCCGTTTGACCTCTTTGAGGTGTTTTTCAGTTGGGCGTGCCTGATATCGCGCACATACAAATGTCGCAAAGGCAACGTCTGGTCGACTAGCAGTGAGATACATAAGTCCCTCAATCATACTATGATTTTTAGTTTGATCAACTTAGGCACCGTATAAGTCGGCATCTATTTTGGACATAGCCATTGGTGTGCTAATGGTATCACATTTTTCCATCTCATGTTTCTTAATAAGATCCATAGTATATTGTGATTGACAAATAAAGATTCCGCAGGGTGATTGATGAACTTGAAGTCCAAGAAAGAACTTCATATCACCAATCATTGACATTTCAAAATTATCTTTCATTAGTTTTGCAAATCTATTTGAAAAGACTAGATTTGTTGACCCAAAAATTATGTCATCGACATAGATTTGAACAAGTAAAATGGCATCCCCATGTCCTTCAGTAACCATTTCGATCACATTACCTTTTGTGAAATTAAGTTTTGATTAAGAAAGAAGAAACTTATCAAACCAGGCTCTAAGGTCTTGTTAGAGACCGTACATAAGCCTTCTTAAGACGATAAACATGAATAGGAAAGTCGGATTCAAACCAACGCAAACAAACAAAAACTGTTTCCTCTTTTAGTGGACCATTCAAAATTCATTATACAACCATTTGTAAATAGGAAGACTGTGACCATATATGCCACAAATATTCTGACAGCTTCAAGTCTTGCAAATGGTGCAAAAGATTCCTCAAAATTGATTCCCTCCTCTTTGGCAACTAAACGAGACTTGTTCCAAATAACCATGTTTTTAGAATCAGTCTTGTTTTTCCAAATCCGTTTAACTTCGATTATGAATCTACCAATAGGGAGTATTTGACAAACTCCCCCAAACATCAAGCGTTTGAACTGGTTAAGCCAACTTGCATGTTTCAATCAACTGCATCAAGTATAGCTTCCTTGATATTTTTTTGTATCGTAGACTCCACTGTAGTGCATACATACATACTTCATATCAGAATCAGAGTGAAGTTGACGTCTTATCATTTACAGTTTTAGGAACACCAATCACTTGTTCAGTTAGATGATTCTTAGTCTACTTATCAGGTAAGCGTATGAGTTTGGTGAAACTCGTGTCAATTTTTGATATCCTGATATTTGAAGATGACTCAGCTTCTTCTAAAACGGGAGTTTGAGGTGATAACAGAAAAAAACATTATCCATCAAATTCTCATACGTTTTCATGAACAACTGTCATCGGCATTTTCATTCAAGACTGGTGTTGGTTTAGTTCAACTGTTCTGTAGATGAGGATACTTTTTGAGAGCTTCATCTTCTCACAACGATAATTGAAGATGATGAAGAAGTGTCTTGTTATCAAGAGTACGTGCAACGAAATATCTAAAACTTTTGTGAGGACTCGTCGCATATATTCGTCATACACTACCAAATTAAATTATCCAAGTTTGTTTTTTACGGTACTAATTGTGATTCTTCTGATGAATCTTGAAAATTCGTGCAGTTAAATCCGGGTTCTAAATTGTTGCATTGATAACGCCCAAATTATACATGTTTTCTATGGCGTTATTTGTATATATTTTATCATTTCTCGTGAACTTTCAATACTTAATAGCCTAAAATTGCTTGCAGGTTCACTAGAAGACATCTCGAGGTTAGATACAACAAAATCAAACACTTACACATTAAAGAACGCATCATTCAAGAAAAGATCAACAATCAAGCTCTATGTGCCAAAAGTATGCCACACTTGCCATTTGTGCGCCGCACTTACCTTCAAGAAAAGATCAACAATCAAGCTCTATGGTCTCAGCAAAATAACCCAAGAAGTTCTAAATGCCGTAGCCGGTGGTATTTTCCTCTATAAAAACACCAAATCAAGTTATCAGCTTCTCGTAGACAAATCTTACTCAACTCGACTGGGCTAAAAATCAGAAAACTAATCACTCCTTAAGAAACCTAGAGCTTTCCCGTTCCGTCCGAAGAAGGTAGCAATAATTCAGATACTGACAAAATTAAGGCCCGAATGGAATGCCGATGAACCCTGAAATGATGCACAATACCATGGAACTCTAATCGAATGCTAAAAAAACAAAACCCGATCTTGATGAAGATAACATACCTATGTCCCGAGAAGAAGAAGCCAAATTCATGCAAACCTTTCGTAAGACTCGTTTTTATAATGATTACCGCGACCAAGACACCGAAATATCGCTATAATTGGCGTTCAAGCGAACGAGATAGTTATAACCGAGGAAACTACCGATCTAAAACCGATTGCTAAACCAATGATCTTCCGAAAAACGATTCAACAATTTCATGAAAACTCAACATCAACCAACGCAATTTAGTCAAGAAACGATCATAGAACACAAAACTCAACTCGGAAATAGTATCCAAAAACATTAAAGCATAATCCAGAACCTTGAAACTAAGTTTGACAGACTTACTGACAAGCATTTGGTTGAACCTTCTGGATTCTCTTCCAAGTAACACTGTAGACCCCTAGGTTCATTCCATGGAATGAAATCACAAGATACATGCAATGAAAAGATTAAACATTAAAGAACTTTTTATTGAAAGAAAAAACAAGATTCCACAAACACTTAAGATGAAAAATAAAAATAGGAGAAGGCTAACTAATTTTGACTAAAACTAGGTGTAAATTAACTAACTAACGGATTTGCTTTGAGGGCTTTCTTTTATCTTTTTACATCTTGCCCGTATACATAATAAACATTATTAACATTGTCTTTCGAGCTACACTTTTGGTCCTGATATCTTCGAGTAACCGAAGCTTCTTTGTGGGTCCATTTATTGATCCTAATAATCTCCCCTAAATGAGGTCATGATAAATTAGCTCACTCGGCTTATTGTCTCTTTAGCTCGTTGTAGATAGGGTACTTCACCTGTTGTGCTAAGGTATTTCAAACTTTAATAGCTTGATCATGATCTTCAGAACTTGATGGAAGAACTTGATCTTGATCATTGACATTGTTTAAGCTTTACTTCTCTATTAACCTAATTGTGCATCTTCTTCGTTTGACTTTGCCATAAAACGCTGATCTTTAGTCCAAACATGCTCTAACTTGGAATCTTTGAAAGCTTTGAATGATTTATCTTCTTCCAGTCGATTTGAACTTTTGCATTTGAAGAAGACATTGATTTCAGAGATTATGCGGAAGCTTTTGAATGTAAGCTTTTTGATTACTTCAGATACTTGTGGTATTGAAATGAAGCACATGTCTTGCATCGGGTTACTTTGAGTCGTTCATATCCCCATGATAGAACATTTTATCACCAACAAAAACATTTTGTTATTCAAATCCACCTTAATGTGTTCTAGTAAAACATTTTTGTGAACACACAAAGGTTTTATATTTTTTGAAGACTCGAGTAAAGACGATTACTTTAATCCAGGTCGGTACATTAACCTTTTGATTCCCGTGAGATCAAATGATTACAGTATGAATACTACACCTTGAACATATAGATTCATCAAAGAACCTCTTGACAGGTTTCCGCAACGTGACAAAGCTAGTTCCGCTCTAAATACCTAAGTTATGCAAATTCCCTAATGTTCGCCGTTCTCTAGACCAGGATGTCCTAAGAGACTAACACCTATAGTATTTACTACTAATAAGAAATTGGTAAAAGAATGAGTCAGTAACAGTTACTATCTGCTGACTATACCGTATAATTCCTTTATCCAATCTTTTTACTTCTTAATAACAATTAAGTACCAGAAGAAGGCCTGTGGCAAAAAATGATTTGAAAAACATTCGATGTGCTTATAAATTTGTGTATGGGCACAAACGAAAGTTTAAATTCAGAATAGCATCTTATGAAGTATTTGAAAATATCCCGAAAGATATGAAGTGCCTTTGTTTAGGTAAATCCAAACTTGTACAATACACTTATGAAATCCACTTCACTAGTGGCGCAGTCCGAAGACCAGGCATGAGCATTCCTAACAATACCCTAGGTGGTACAATCATATCTTTTTCTCAGCCACAAAAAAAAAAAAAAAAATTTTTCCCCCATAAGATCACTTTCCCTAACATGAAACATAAGATTCTTGTCATTTATCAAAGATACGTGTGTATCACACAAACTATGGTACACTGTGACAATTTTGAATCATAGTAACACTTATGCTTCCCCCTACACATGGGCGTCGATAATCGAAAGATGTTAGCACAAGCATAGGATAGGAACTTTAAGAAACCATTTAGAATCATTGAATCAATAATTATCCCTTTTACATGTTTTAAGTCAATTCTCTCCCCCGATCAAAAGTATGAAAACTTGTGAAGGGTTTGATCTAAGAAGAAAGGACATAAAAGTATCAAACTCCACCTCAAAGTAGGGAGGTGAGGAGAAATATCAAATTATCAAGTGAGCAATTGAAACAAGACCTTAAATACCCAGACAGGAATGAAACTGCAATCATGTCATAAGTTGTAAAGCAAGTGTGGTTTCAATCTTCCTCCAATAGAATCAGTTGCAACAGTGTGACCGCAGTTGTTGACCTGCAAAACTGTTAGAAGTTAACAGATTACTCCCCCTCCACACAAAGAACATGTTCTATTAAAGACTATATCACAGTCCAGATTGGTCACCCGACATGTTTGATAAAACAAATAGTTAATTAGAAAAAATGGTCGGGTCTAGACAACTCTGTCTGTAGAAGAAATAATGCACTGAAACGTACCCAAAATCTCTGGATAAGACCGGGTTGCATTCTAAGGTAACTGTAGACCATTCTCTTTTTTTTTTTTTTTTTTTTACAATATACAGAACATTTGTGAAACCACTGTTACTCGTGGAACAGACTCATCCTTTAGTTCTTTCAGATCTCTAGTGACATTTGTTTAACCCAAAGCATGGAGTAGAAGTTGCGAAGTCCTCTCATCGGTAATGCCTTCATACAAATGTCAGCCAGTTGGTATTTTGACTCCAAAAATATAACCCAACAACGTTTCCTTCAACCTTCCTTTGATGACTAGGTGACGGATATCAATGTGCTTGGAGCGCGAGTGTTGAACACTATTACAGCATAGAGCAATAGCACTTTGATTGTCACAATACATCAGAATTTTGTTGAACGCAAATCCATAGTCTCAGCAGCTTGAGATCGCTTCCCAAGGATTTGAGCACAGCATACCGTGATAGGCTGATGTATTCAAGCTCCGTAGTGGAGATGGCAGTACTTTTCTGCTTTTTTGATGACCAGCTAACAAGTCCATGTCCAAAAATAGAGCTGAACCAGAAGTACTTCTCCGTGTGTCATGAACATCCTGCATAGTCACATCTGCCAAAAGCTTTAGTTTAAAGCCGAGTCCATCGATACCACAACCCATGTGAATGGCTCCTTTTAGGTATCAGAAAGATCCGTCTTATATCAGTAAGGTGCATTTTCCAGTAGGCTTAGCCTGTAACTGCACACATTCCGAATAGCAAATACAAGTCAGGTCTAGAGCACTAAGATACATAAGGGAGCCAACCATACCACAACAAATCGTGGTAGGAACATTAGCTTTCTCCCTTTATCATCAACACGGTTGGGAACGCTACCGCCATTGGAGTGTCAATTGGGTGTGCATGAGTCAAAACAAACTTTTCCATGGGAAAGATTTCCTGAGCATATTTGATTGGTTGATGAAGATGCTCTGGATTATTGAGAAACAAGCAATCCAAAAAGAATACATTTTGTCCCATCATCCAACATCGTGAAAAGTTGAGTGTCATTTCAAATGCAAATAAATTTGCAGGCTTGTGGGGTTGTGGAGCAAAATAATATCATCAACATATATTTAATACAGTAGAAGATTTTTGCCTGTTTTTCCTCGTGAAGAGTGTAGGATCGACCACGCCATTTGTAAATCCTGACTTGATTAGAAACGCTGATAGCTGTCAACCACAGCACGTGGAGCTTTCTTTAAGCCAATAGGATGCTTTCTTGAGACGGTACAACATGCGATTGGATCTCTGGATCTACAAAACCTTCTGGTATGACTAACATAACAACTTCTTTAGTCGCCATTGAGGAAGGCGTTTTCACGTCCATACACTGGAAGATTACCAGTCATACTTGCTGCGTGGCAATGAAGAGTCATGATCGCTCAATCATAAGCAACTGAGCAACATGAATTCCTTCAAAAACAATACCAGCTTCCTGAGATAACCTTTCACCACAACCGAGCTTTGTTCTTTAGCACTCTCCATATTCATCCAACTTAATTTTAGAATATCCATTTGAGCGGGAATGGATAAGAATTTTAAGCTGGACACAGGGTACAAGTATCCATACATCTAGACGTTCAAACTCATAATTTCCTCCTGCATAGCCTCTAATCCACACAAAGCTCTAAGGCTTTATGCTTGTAAGCTCTTTGGTTCAACATGAAGTTAATAGGAATTCATGAAGAAAACACCACATCGCGTCGGTTTCCCAGCTGTTGTCCTGTAAGAGAACAGGTCGATCTTTTATCCCCCATCAATGTTTTCAAGCGGATGTTGCATTTGACGCCACTTTTGTACGTGAGGTTAGATTGGTTGTTGGGAAGTAACATCGAAATTGAACAGAGTGGAGAGAAGATGCTTCTGAAGCGGTTACAGGAGCATTAGGGTGTCAAACACATTACTGACAACATGATCGAACAGTGTTTTCATCATCATAATCACAATGTCTGGTAAGAGGTATTTGATGAGTCAAGAGCATTCAGTAACTGCAGGAGCGCCTTCCCTGAGATAACTGTTGTGGACGGTAACCTATTGGCATTCTCGGTGCCCTGGGCCAGCAGGAACATTAACCAGAGTTATCGGAACAACCGAAGGAATTCGGCAACAACCTCATCAATCATCAACCAATGAAATAAATCGTCTACGCTGTTCTTTGGTAAGGGACACTAGTTGGTTCTGGGACTTATACTAGTGAGAACGGCTTGCGTCCTGACTGTAAAGCAGTAAGTCGAGTTCTATACTGTCCTGACACAGAAGACATTTGTTGAGGTGCGAGGCCTGAACTGATTTTGAACAGACAACAAACCTTCGTATAAGTTCATCGCCAGGCAACATGAACGGTTTCCTGAATCTTGCGCGTTCGTTTGTTGTAGATTCGGTACGCCTTCTTGGTGGGTGCATAGCCAACAAATATACCTATATCTGCTTTTGCCTTTAGTTTACCAATTCATCGTATTCCATTGGTAGGATAGCACAAGATCAAACACTCGAAGTATTGTAGATTAGGTTTCTTTCCCCTCAGTAGTTACATAATAGTCTGTCTCGTTGAAGCGTGTGTACAAGAGATCGATTAAGAGTATAACACGCAGTGGCTACAGCTTCAGCCCATAGGAACAGTGGAGCTTTCGCAAAGATGAGCATAGTACGAGCAGCTTCCATAAGAGTTCGGTTCCGTCTTTCGACAACGCCGTTCTGTTGTGGAGACCGAGGTACGCTCGTTTCATGAGAAATACCAACACTCTCAAACCATCCGTCGAGTGTCTTATTCACAAACTCCGTTCCATTATCTGTTCTGACGAAGCGAACAGTTGCATTAAGGGCTCGTTGAGTCTTCACAATAAACTTCTCAATCACTTGAGGAGTTTCATCCTTTGTTCGAAGAAATCTTACCCATCCAAATCTGGTGTAATCATCCACTATCACCAAAACATACTTCTTTCCGTTGATACTTTCCGTTCTCATTGGTCCGCAGAGGTCCATATGTAGTGTATGGAGAACTTCAGTATTGGTGTTTTCCGCCTTTAGTGGATGTGATGCTTTCTTGCTTTTACCTAGCTGACAAGATGGACACAAATTCTTTGTCATATTTCAGCATGGGTAAACCTCTGACTAGATTATTTCGAGCCAATTCGTTCAAGGTCCCGAAATTAAGATGATTCAACCGACGATGCCATAACCATGACTTCGTTGAAGAGGCTTTTGTAAGCAAGCAAACTGGTGAAGCTGACATCATATCATTCAGTGAGATGGAGTACAGGTTGGTAGTCCGTGAACCTTTGAGGAGATCCACCATATCTGAGTTGCGAATGTAACAAGAGTGCTGTCGGAATGCAACTTCTAAACCTCCATCACAAAACTGTCCTACTGAGAATAGGTTGTGCTTGAGTCCTTCAACATAATAGACTCGAGAGATGATAGTGTCGCCCAGTTTATAATCACCATAGCCAACGATTGCTGCATATTCATCGTTGCCAAATCTCACAGTACCAATAAACTTTTCCACAAAGTTTATAAGCCGCGCACGATCACCGGTCATATGTCTTGAGCATCCTGAATCCAGATACCATAGAACAATTTGTACTGCCTGCAATAACACAAACATTTACGGTGATAGTAAGCCCTGAATGGTTTCACGGTTAGATTAGCATCAAAAATACCAGAGATCCTGTTGGCACCAGCCTATCGATCACTAAGTTTATGGTCAGATAAAAACCTAGAGACCAGAGTTATTTGGGGTCTAGAACTAGAACTCGGGTAGTTCTATTTGCATATCAGCTAGGTCCATGATCACTAGTTTAAAGATACTTGCTCAATAAAGAGTAAATGCTTCCATGGCTTCCACTGAGGCTTGTTATTAGCAACAGGTTTGCTAATTGGT
Source organism: Tanacetum coccineum (assembly GCA_026074375.1). NCBI lineage: Eukaryota > Viridiplantae > Streptophyta > Magnoliopsida > Asterales > Asteraceae > Tanacetum > Tanacetum coccineum. Next base: position 17,388 of record BQNB010110999.1, read on the forward strand.
TTCCAGACTCTCTTAATGGGATTCCCAACATTCTTAATGGGTTTCCATTCCTTCTTGGGTTGGCGTTTAAAACGCTTAGTCTGGTGGGGTTTAACATTCACAGAATCATCACACAAAACCAAACAATCATTACGATTAGCAAAATCCAACGATTTGTTACATGCACCACAAGGAAAACATTGTTTCAAATTTGAAATAGAAATTAGAATGGTTAAACAAGCAAATTAGAATCAACACGATCATTTTATTCAAAGTCCTATGGTGTGCTATCCGAACACCTGCTCGCATTCAGCACTCTTACCGGCAAAGACTATGATTCCGAGGAGCCTCTCTTTAGGCACAGTTTTTGCTTGCTCCAGAAGTGGTTTTACTCCTGTAGACATAGGGCACACACACTTAGTTGCTTAATAGGATGCTCTAGCACTACTGGTTTTTGAGTTGGTTTGAGTGAAGGTCTGGGAGGTTCAACAAAAGTTACTTGCTTCTTCTTAGGTAACGGGGTTGGTTTGTCCCAGTTAGCACGTTTAGGTGGTGGAATATACTTAGAACCTAAGTTGTACATTCCAGAGCAAAGCACTTTTGGTGTCTCAGAAGTTGAAGGTTCACTACTTGTTTTACCAGTCACTTGGGCTTTTAGCTGGTTATTTCCTGCAGTTAAGGCACTAAGCTTATCGGTGTACGCAATGCGTGAGTGAGTATTCGCCTTTGACAGTTCATCATACTTTCTTTTGAGACTCACGTTTTCTACCTTAAGGCCATCTAGCTGAATCCTAAGGGAGGTAATCGTATCTTTCAACTGAATTCTATCAGTGTCTAAGGCCTGTTGGTCACAACTACCTTTAGTGGAACCTACATTCAACACCTTCATGATGTTGATCTGAGCATCTAAAATTTCCTGATATTGTCATCTTTCCCTTGAAGCTGTTTTCTTTAACTGTTAATTTCAAAAATTGAATTGGAGGCAACTTAGAAGTGTCTATGCACTGTTTATAGTTTTGAAATTTAAGTTGTAAAATCAATATGTGTCTTTTTGTAAATAGAGTTACGTTTCTCAGATCAATGACATCTTCTGTTTGTTTTAAAACTTCATCTTCAAGTTCAAGAACTTTAGTGTGTTCCTCTATCAGCATGCAGATCTAAATCTTCTGCACAGGCAATTCGAACTAGGGGCACAACAAATCGGAAGTAGAGGCACAATAGAGCAGAAATCTATTTCTAAAAACAATTTCAGCAATTAAGCAAGTCATTTTTGATTAAAAGATTTTCTTCTCTATGGTCAGGTCTTTTTATCAAGAACACATCATCATACTCCCATCCAAGTCATCAAAATCTTGTTCATATTCTTTTACTTCTTGAAAATTGTTCATTTAGCAGATCTAATGTGTTTTTTGAAATGGTCATAAATATGGTACCAGTTGTTGTTCAACAAACGTTTAGGCATAATCAAAACACCATTCAGAAACATAAGTGGTTTTGGAGTTGTTCGTATCCATTAATGATACCATCAAATTGATGAAAAACAGCATTAACTCTGTTGAAAATGAAACAGAACTTGACTTGGAGGTGGAAAACGATATGAACAAAAGGGAGTAAACAGGTGTGTTAGGGTTACTATCATGTACTAGCAATATTCATTGTCTAAGGAATCCAACACGCCTGTTCTCGGAGACCAGTTCCTGTTGAGGAACAAACTTAAGGGCATTTAGCTTCTCATAGAAGCCATTCTCGGGTCTAACATGCCCTGGTTTTTCGTTCATCTTTTTCATGCTAACAACTTGGTGAACCAAGACCTCTTCACTATCCCATATACTAACGGGGTGGTGAGTGGGATGCAAAAGGGTATCAGCATCATACAAAAACAGTTGAGCACTCTTGTGCCATATACCTAGACCGGGTTACGGGTACCTAAGTAGGTCCTTGTGCAAGTCACGGTTGCGGCTTTAGGTTTCATTAGAAAGCTTAGGAATAGTAGTGTGATGCATTTAAATCTTTGCAACATATCTCTTGCAACTTTGTTAGCATTCTTTAAACAAACTATTTCTTCTAGATAACTATCTGCTAGATCCTTTTTCTCAGATAAAATCGTTTCCTTTTCAGATTGTAAAAATGCAATTGATTTTTCTTTTCCTGAAAAGATGGATTTAAGCAAATCGTTTCTTGCACAAGCTCAGCGTTACGCTAATACTCTGAATCACTAGGGCTTTTCCTAGTCCAAACTTGGTTTTTCAAGATCAAGTTTTACCTTGTGGGTATCTAGACGACATATTTCTTGCTTGCATTGAATAAGCTCATTATTAAGAGGTCTCGATTTCCAAACATTTGATCTTGGTTAACCATAGCATGTCGTCTAGTTGGTGTTTGCAAGTCATTAAGTGGCAACATAGAAACTATATCAATTGTCCAGCAGATACCTCAGTTGGAACATTTTGGGCTTCAGTGTCAAAAGAAATACTGATATACGGATCGTATGTCATCATCTCAGTCTCATCATCGGAGTCTAAATGTTCTTCCTGTGGCATCGCCTACCAACTGAATAATTCCACATTATCAAAGATTTGATTAGCATTGGAGTGTACCTCATTGACTAGATGTATATGGTTGCACTATGGAGACAATTTGGCCATGAAAGCGACAAGCAGCAAAGTGTGGCCTTATTTCGATCACGCTGAGTCATATGCATCCTCCATGATTGGCTGAAACATTTTGTTGTCAGTAGTTTCCTGAGGTTGATCATAAGTGCGTGCATTCCACATCAGCGAGGAATGCTTTAGCTTCAGCATCAACACATCTCCTTACTCATCAGCTTCATCAGTAATAGCATTATCTTTGAAGTACTGAGAGTCCTCTTTTCTCATGGTTCTTACACTGCCTTACAATCATGTCCATCTCCTCTGCCATTGCAACATATATAACCTTCTCGCCTTGACACCTTATTTCCATCATTAGCCATGGAGCCTTCCGAGCTGAAACTGGTTCAGTAACAATGTGACCATTCATGCACCGTACATGATCCTTGAGTTAGAAGGAAGTCCGTAGCTGGTTGTTGGTGGGGTGGAACTGCTTTTGAAACCGACATTAAGATATTAGCAATCTGAGTCATATGGCCATCAAGGCGTCAGTCGGAACTTTTAGCAGTAGGTTGAGACTAGGAGTTTGAGTGATGAAAGAGCAGGTGCAGATGTGGTGGTGAGCAACATAAGGCCAGTGGATCACAATAATTGTAGACTGCTCCTGTTTCTGAGAGTCTTTTTGGGCATGAGGCTCGTTCGGCTTTGAGATGAGTATAGATCAAGAACATAAGGTGTGGTAGAGATAACCTTGTTCTGTTGAGATTAGTCACATACTTTACCCCAATAGCAGGAAGATTGTTTGACAAATTTAGTGTTCATATCTAATGAGTAGGATTTCGAGCTGAGTAATCTTCCATGTCATTCACAAGCTTTGGAAACGCACAAAGTAGTCCATGAATGGACTCGTTTCCAATGGCACGAAAGCGTCGTCCCTCATCAAACAGATTCATCCTTCCGTGTTGTAGAGTTTCTTCCCGATCCTTGCGATAAGTATTCTACATTGTTCCAAATCTCCTGAGCAGATGGCTTGTCTGATTAGTATGTTGAAGATGTGTCGGTGAAGACCCTTGACTAGGATGATTCAGCTTGAGTATCAGCCATTTCGAGCTTGTTTTCGTCTTCATAGACCTCAGAATCAAGCTTTTTTCCTGTGCGGGCACAAGTAGGAACCAGTAGTGGAGGATCTGTGCCCATCGGGTGATGTTGTAGGTCCTTCTGAATGATGTTTCCATATAAGCTTCCCATTTGGTTTCCCTCGAATGTACCTGTGTATACGAATCTTCCATGATTCGTAATCATTTTCAACCAACATTGGTGGACGAGTATCGGTACCTGCTGCATTTGTTTCTTCATTGGTTGCCATTGAATAACGTTGTTTATGAATGATCTGATCTTAAGTGATTGTTGATTGATGACTTGGTTTGAGGTTTATGATTTTCGGGTAAATTTTGAAACAGTAAAATGCTGTTTTGAGGCCCTAAATGACTCCGAATGGCCTAAAAATGACAGGGCTCCCGCTCGATGAGGAGGAGTCTTGACCGTTGGGACGTTTCCTAGCTTGTGTAAAAATTTCGGAACAATCCGACACAAAAATTATTTTTGCGGCAAATCAAGCAAAACGCAACTTAGCTTGATCAAAACGCAATGAACTTGGATCAAAACGCAATGAACTTGTCGAAAACGCAATGACACTTGTAGTCAAAACGCAACTTAGCTTGAGGTCAAAACGCAATGATATTTGTTGTCTAAACGCAATGATATCTTAGCAAAACGCAACCTTTTTATGAGCCAAAACGCAACAAAGCTTGTCAAAACGCAATGGATTGTCAAAACGCAACAAAGGTTTGTCAAAACGCAATGGATTGTCAAAACGCAACAAAGGTTTGTCAAAACGCAATGCCTAGAAAATTTTGGCAGCGTGACGTTTAGTCAAAACGCAAGAGTGGTTCTTCAAAACGCAACCTGTATACAAAACGCAACACTATATGCTCAAAACGCAATGCTTTTTATCAAAACGCAATGCATAAATATTTTTGCCAGCATGACGTTTAGTCAAAACGCAGTAGTAGTCTTCAAAACGCAACCTGTATGCTCAAAACGCAATATGAAGATGCTCAAAACGCAATATGAAGATGCTCAAAACGCAATATGAAGATGTTCGGGTCCATTTATGTGATCCTAACAGTTATAATCAACAAGAAGGAATTGATTATGACGAAACATATGCACCCATAGCTAGACTAGAGTCCATAAGAATACTTTTAGCTTATGCTTGCGTACTAGACTTTAAGTTATACCAAATGAATGTGAAGAGTGTATTCCTTAACGGTTTTATCAATGAGGAGGTTTACCTGGCACAACCTTCGGGATTCATTGACTTCGCAAAACCTATTTATGTCTATAGACTTAAGAAAGCTCTTTATGGTCTAAAACAAGCCCTAAAAGCTTGGTACGATCTATTTAAAGCCTTTCTTATTAAACATT